>WEIS01068665.1:39804-65261 GCA_013389965.1 Todus mexicanus
ACCTGCTGCCCACAGCCAGATGTTGGGATTTGCAGAGTCCCCCGCTGCTGCTTGGCTCCAGGCTGAGGTCGGGCAGTGCCAGCTGAGCCTCGCCAGCTCCCTCTTTCCTGCTGCCTGGGAGGCTCCGACACCGCAGCAGCTCCTCCCGAGGCTGTAGCGTGTGCCGAGCGCGTGGTGACCGCCCAAGTAAGGGAAGGTAAATGGTGGGAGCTCAGGCAGTGCAAACAAGGGAAAGCAGAAAAGAGAGACCAAGTGTTTACGCAGCTTTGTCCTGGTGCCAGAGCCGGGATAAAATCACGTTCCTCGACCCTTGGTTGATGGCGTTGGCACTGGATGAGAGGCCAGGTCTGATCTGCACACCAAAGGGGTGCTCAGCTCCTTGCTCCTCCTTCGGTCCCCTCTCTGGAGGGCCGCTGGTTTTCCTGCCGCCTGCCCTGGCCACGGGGATCCTGCCCCAGCTCGTGGGCATGGGTGCGTTTAGGCGAGAGCACTCCGCAGCCGATCCGGCGGCCCTGAGGACACCTTCCCCTTGGAGAGCAGGGCCTTGGTGACCATCTAGCGGGATGGAAACGTTCCAGTGCCTGCTGGCTGGGTAAATATAGCACTTGGCACCTTGAACGTGTGTGCTTTGAATGCCGCGAATGCCTTTGCCAAATCCCTCATTTTCCAGCATGACGAGTTCTGTTCTCGGTGTATTTTGCCAATCTCCTGAGAATGTTTTCAGTCCCATTAGGGTAAATAAAAAGCTTCCTGCATCTGGGCTCTTTGCCTCCTGGTGCCAAAAGCGAGGCCAGTTCCCGGGGCAGCCGTTGCGGGGGTGCAGCCTCCTCTCGGGGAGCGCTCCTCAGGAGCACGGCTGAAGGGAAACAGACCCCTTCAAAGTGGGATTCAAAGGCAGGGCTGGGCTTGGGGTGAAGCAGCTCGGGAGGAAGGAACGGGAGCTCGCGCTGACAGGAAGCACCTGGCAGCTTCTTCGTTTTTCAGTGACGCAGACTCTGTCTTGTCCCGGCCCGTCGCCGCGTCCCCGGCTGTGGGGATGTGCAGACACCTCCGCGCAGCTGGGGTAAGCAGTCAGGGAAACCATCCTGAGCAGCTCTTGACCAAAGCCTCCGCTCCGCTCCGTGGCAAGAGCCAGCCCAGCTCCTGTGAAGCGCTCCTAGCTGTGACCTAGTGCAGACCCGCCTGAGTTTTAAGCGCCGTACCTCTGTTCCCCACATAAAGAAGTTGAATCCCACACCAGCTGGCAGCGGGGCTACTGAAAACAGCTCAGCTTTTCTCTTCAGATCTGGGGCACAGCTCGGGCAGAGCCGGGCCGGGGTGCTGGGATCGGCGGGGGTCCGGGCAGAGCGAGGCCCCAGCGTGTCGTCGTGGTCAGAGGTGCCTTCAGCTCTTGTCCAACGCCCGCCTTGCGGAGAGGCAAGCTGACCTCTGCCAGCGCTTTCTAGTGAAACGGCAGTGACCTTTTTCCGAGGAAGGGTAAAATGCGATTTCTCTGGGGCACGGGGAGATGAGTAAGGCCAGGTAGCCAAGGAGACAAATGGCATAATGTCAGGAAAAAAAACTCTGGTAAGAGGCTGCTTTATGGGAACCACTGGGAAGTGTTCTGAGGGAGCGCAGCTCTTAGCAGCCCAGAGCTCTGCCTCTGTGGGCAGGACACGCGGGAAGGAAGGAGATGCGCGTCCTTTCAACCCGGACTCGCTTATCACGAGTGCGAGTTCCAGCTTGTGTTTGGGCACGGATCCGCCGAGGCTGCGCACACCCAAACTACGCTGAACGTTAAGTAGAAGCCAATTAACACTCGGCAGCTTTCCTAGGGTCACACCTGACAAATCTCACTCATTTCATTAAGAAAATTCTTCATTAGGAAATAGAAAAACCCGCAATGTTCACACTCTTGGCTCCTAAAGCCCCACGTATTTTGCCCTGGTAACTTCAGCCCAGGCTGGTGGAAGCGCACTGGCTTGGTGTCCAGGGATCTAAGGCCCTCGCAAGGTTCACCCGCGTCCTTTTAACCCTTAGATTGCGAACTGCTCACCCACATGCTGAATTAACACCAGCAAGTTGGGATTCGGAGGCAGGAGCCCAACAGCAGCACTAACACTGAGGCCGCTGCTCGGGCCAAGTCCTGCAACATATTCCTCCTTTGGCTGAAGGATGTTTTGAGCAGGAAAGTCCAAGGGCATACGGAGGGTGCCGAAGGACACGTGCCACTCCCAGAACTCGCCATTTGATTTTGCAGTTTTGTTTTCCCCTTTCTCTTTCAGCAGGTTTTAACGTTACCTGCGAACGTGCCCTCAGGTGGAGTTGCGCCGCTGAAATGGCCCCTCTGATTGCAAAAGGTCTTCATTTAATTGGCCCAAAAAAAGCCTCTAGCACTCCCGAGAGCCATCGCCTGGCTTATAACAAGCAGCAGTCACCGTGGCGCTCTGAGCTGTCTAAGGCAACGTGTACCTTAAGGTGAAAGATGAGTGTTTTGAACTGGCTCCGGGAGCATTGAAGTCTCACACGGTTCTGCCCGGCGTGCCCGGCATAAACACCGGGTTCATACTTGGCAGACGTGTGAACTCGTTAGGGCTGACCTAACCTTCCCTGCTGCAAGCAACCGCCGGGTTCCCAAGGGGACAGCCAGGAGAATGACAAGGAATGTGTGGCAGCCTACCTGCTTCCGTCCGATAGCAGGAGATTCGGGGGAGTTCGGCGCGATCTAAGCTGGCACGTGTTGCTTTTCCACAGCGCGTTGCTCTCGGCAGTGCAGAGCCACAGGAGCTCTCACTGCGGCGTGCCAGGCCCCGCTGCTCGGGGGCTGTCCCCTAGGTCACACCACTACAAAAGAGCTTTTTGCTCCAACTAAAACCAAACCCCAGCTAATGGTGGTGTGGCTGGGCTCGGACACGCTCCAGGATGTTTGCTCTGGGGGACAAGAGCAAGGCTGGATTTCTCCCCCTCAAAAAACAGAGTAGGAGATAGGAAGAACAATAAAAACCATCCTGAATTGCAGTGGGTCCTTGACTTTTACAAAGAATGTAGGTTGCATCTGGTTGGGTTTTTTTCCCTGTAATACAAGAGAAGCCAATTTGATTCTGCTTGTAGCGAGGCATAAGATGAGATGGGGCTAAATATGCGCGTAGGCTGTTTATTAGCAAATGGAAGAGAGCAGCGAAGGAAAACAAACAGGCTTGTTTCAGGGAGACTTAGTCACTGTATCACCGGTCACAGGCTCCCCACGGAAAAGCAGGAGAGCTTCTCATCGGACTTTGGCAGCAACGAGCAGCTGGTGAAGATCCCTGCTCGAGAGCAGGGGAACGGAGAGATTGGGCTCTCGCCTGGCGAGGACAGGAGCCGAGCGGCTGGCAAGCGTTTGGCCTTTGGACAATCGGTTGCTCAGTGGTCAGTGGGGCTGCTGGCACAGCCAGGGGGGCAGCGGGGCAGGGAAGGGACCAAAATATTACCCCCATAAAGTGAAAAAGGGATGGGTTCATTCCCTGCCAGTTCAGCTGCTGGCGAGGGACTGCAAAGGAAACCCTGACTTTGCTTTGAGCGACCTGGTGTAGCTGAAGGTGTCCCAGCCCACGGCAGGGGGCTGGAGCTCGATGGTCTGGCTCCCTCCCTCTCCGCTCTCCGCAGCCAGGGACACCTGAGTGGCCCCGGAGCCACCTGAGCAGAGCAAAGAGACTCGCTTCAGCTGTCTCACAGCTTGCATTCCTACACCCCAATATGGCTTGGGTTTTCTCCATCGAAATGTTACCGCTGTCTAAAGCCTGCGTATGTGATGCTTCATAAGCCCTGCCCTTCCAGCAGACCCGCTGCCCATCCTGCCGCCTTCTAGTTAACAACTGAGCTCTTCCTTGCTAAGTATACCACTTTGTACTTGTCTTTATTGAAGTGCCTCATCTTATTTTCACGCTTTCTTTCGCTTATCGAGACCATTTGGAATTCTAATCTTACCCAGCAGTCCCTCCCAGAGTAATGCCACCTGCACATTTAATAAGCGCGGTCTCATTCCATCATCTGAGCCATTAATGAAAACATGGAATAACATCTGCCACAGGAATGATCGCTGCAGAATCTCCGCTGATGAATCATCCCAACTTGGCAATTAAATGAGAGCCGGTTTAAGCCACCCTTACCAGTCTATAGAAGCTGCCTTTGGGCTACGATTCCCTGACTTGTTTATGCCATCTAAGACGGGCGGCATCTACCTTACTGAAGTGAAGACACAGCATCGACTGCTCCTGCCTCGTCCACAAGCCCTATTGCCCTGTCAAGAAGGAAATTGGGTTGCGTTGATGGGATTTATTCTTGACATATTCCTATTAGCTTCAACTTTTCTCAACCTCGTCATCTGGGTGCTTGCAAAAAATGTGTTCGATTATTTATTTCTGGGTAGGTTTTTTTTTCCCCAGAAATGTAAGTTCGGCTCACTGCTCCATAATTTTCTGACTCCCTTTCCTCAAAGGAAAGTCTTTTTATCTGCACAGGGGCAGGATTTGCAGAAGCTCTCCGTGCTGGCCATCATCTTCAGCGAGTAGCTTTAGGTCAATATTTCCTTCGGGCTTTTGAAAAATCTCACCTCCGCCCTCACAAAAAGCCTGTGAAATCCAGGGGAGGTGCTGCCCCTGCCCTGCCTTTCTTCAGTGCTTCTCGTTTTGGTGGTGTGCAAACCAGGAGGACTTTGCTGGGCTCTGAGCACCAGGCAATGCCCTGCTGCTGGAAGAGCGACGGAGATGTTCCGCTGCAGGCGGACGGAGCCCCCTCCTTCCCCCAATGCTGTGCCACGAGCGCGTGCCCCGCGCCGGCCGCTCGCCAGCTGCGCTCAGGTTTGGCAGAAACCCACCCAGCTGATTTGAGAATGACTCGCTTATCAGGCAGCTTCTTCTCAAGAGAGCTCTGCTGCCGGGAGTTTGCAATGGGGGATGCCATTTGCATCCTTCAGGAGGACAATGAGCGAGGGACTCAGAGCGCTGTGATGCCGCCGGGTATTGTGATGCTAATTTTTCATATAAAGAGTCAGAGGGCTTCAGGCAGCTGCGAGAGGGAGTCTGGCTGTTCTCCCTCGCCCTCCCACTCCCCACTGCATTTTAATCGGCAGTGGAAGCAGAGTACGAGCCAGTGCTGGGAACACCGGGTGGAAGCCACAGTCCCTTTGCAGCCCCTCTTTACCTTCCCTACCTTGTTCTGGTCACACGATCTACAGTGGGGCCACCGAAACGTACCCACACCTCTTGATTTGGGTGGTTCCAGGTAGGGTTAGAGCATTGCGGCAATGCCTGCGCTCAGCCGGGGTGCCCAGAAGCAGCTTCACGAGCAGAACACCGAGCTTGGCTCTGCTCCTCTCTGGGCCAGCTGCTCACCGCCTCCTGGAGCAAGCTTTAGGGCAACGCTAGGACCCTTACAGTAACCCTACAGGAACCCACAAATCGACCCGTCAGATGCAACCTGCATCAGGGCTCTCAAACAAGGGTGTTGCGGGAGGAGAGGAGCAGCAGGGAAGGCAGGCGGCTGTGTGCGGGTCCAGCAGAAGCCCTTTCACCCTAGACGTGCCTCGTGGAAAACCAGTTTACGTGGGGAGCGTCAGCGGGCACCGGCGGTGGTGTGTGTGAGCAATGGCCTGGACGCTGCGGCTGGAGCGAAAGCCTTTAGCAGGCAGCACCATTAGGACACCGGCAGCTGAGCAGCTCTGGGGTTAGAGGCTGAAAAGCCCCTGGCAGATGGGGAGGCCGGGTTCTTCTTTTAACCCCTCCACGGCCTGTCAGATTGGGGCTTGAAGGGGGGTCGCTGCTGCTGGATAACCCCCCAGGAGCAAGGAACAAAGTCTCCTTGTTCCCCAGCGCTGGCGGCACAGCAGCGGCACGGCAGGATGAAGGTGCCGGCGAGGGCCTTCTGCGGAGCATCCCTGCCGCTGTGCTGGGGATGTGGGGGGACGGACCTTGTGCCGTTTGGAATTCAGCCTTTGGGATACCTTTGAGTTACCCCAGCGCTGCCCGTGAAGTCCTTACCCGTCACTGAGCCCCGTGGGTGCCTGTGCTGGAAGGGTCACCCCCTGAGCACGCCTGCAAGCGCTGCTGGTGAGAGATGGATTTTCTGCACTCAGCTGAGGCCCTGTTGAGTTGATCTGAATGGGATCCAGTAAACGATTCCGAACGGGGTTGGGCAACAACCTCTGTATGAAACGCGCAGTTAACGAGAGATCGCTGCATGCAGAGGGTGGAGGGGGCGTAGGGGGTGGAGGAGAGGGCTGTGCCCTGCACAATGGTGGCTCAGTGTCATGCTCGTCACGGAGGGGATTCTTATTTATTTTTCTCCTTTTTGACTCTGGGGTGACACAAAGGAGGAGAGAATAACTCCTTCTCTCCCCCCGAACTGGAAGCGAGCGCTGCAACTGGGCAAGCAGCGCCCGCCCTGATCTGCCGGAGAGAAAGACCCTGCTTCAATGAGGGGAGGCTCCCCAAAGCCCACAAATTATATCGCAGGGGGACAAAGATCCGAGCCTCTCTTGTTTGATGCCGCTCCGCTCATCGAGCAGCGTTAACCCTTCTGCCTGCTGCGCCTTTGTTTGCTGCCTGGCCGAGCTCCCCAGAGGGATGAGCTCGCCGTGACCTCCCCTCGGTGCGGCACAGGGCCGAGGAGCACCCCTAACCCCCCAATAACCCCCACATCTGCCGCGCTGCCTCCCCGGGGGACTGGCGTGGCCAGCGCCCGCGTGCCCCACATCCCTAATGAGCTTCCCCAGGGGCCGGCTGGGGCCAGCTGAAAGGGAGAGGCGTTGGTTACCAGCCGTGGGGAGAGAAGGGCTTTCGTCCCCCCGCCAGCCACGCCGGCCTCCCGCGGGATCTGCCTTCAGCAGCTTCCTTCTGATCGTCTTGCGCCGAGCGCTGAGCTGAGCGATGGAGATCATTTGTCTCCTGTCAGCTCCTTCTTTGCCGTACAATGTGGGGCAGGAGATGCGACCCTTAAGGGATTCATAGGATGAATCAGCGGCCCCTGGTATTTCCACGGGGGAAAGTGTGAGCGAGGTGAATGTTTCTGGCAGGTAGATAGCAGCTCCAAGCCCAGGATACGGAGAGATGTCGGCTCCTGGGCTGGAGAGCAACCTCCTGGCCTCCCACGTCCCAGAATAAAAAAAAAACCCAAAACACCTCGAGAAACGGACAAGAAGAAAAGAAAGAGAGTTAAAACCGAACTAAAAATAGAAACAGCCCAAGTGCGTGCAAACGAAAACAAATGGGGATGTTCTGTGGTTTAAAATAATGAGCACGGGTGTCGAGAAGTAAACTGCAGAGAGGCACGCGTTATGGAAACAGAGTGAGTCAGGCTTAAAAATAGGGGAATATCGGGAGCGTGCGGTGCTTAGCGTTCACCGAGCGTGAGCGCAGGGAGGGATTCAGACCCGAGCAGCTACGGAAAGAGACCCTCCCTCTGTCCCCACAATGAAGCAGCTTGAGCCGCAGGACGGGACAGGCAATGACTGGGAGACACACGAGAGAGAGGAAGGGAAGCGACCAAACGAGATGAAGGATGGGATGTGCTTGGACTTAGGTGTCACTTGAATTAATAAGTTACATCCAGCTTTTAGGTCGGGCCCTAAGCGCTTTTGGTTTTGCGTTTTCCCCTCCCTGGGGAGCGGTTACACAAGTCGGTGTAAGGTGGGGGCTCACGAGTCCGCAGAGCACAGCCCTCCAGCGGAGGAGATGCTGCGTCCCTCCCGCCGTCCCCCCAGCCTGCGGCTGAGCCGGGTGTTGCCCAGGAGGTTCTTCTGGCCTAGGAGTTGTTCAGAGCCCTTCCTATTCATCCGGGCAGCCTCCGAGCTGCAACCGGAGCAGCAAATCCTGAGAATTCTTGGTTTGAGGCAGCAAACGTGTCCCCTGTGAGAGTTAACGTGTCCTCTTGGATTGGGGGAAGGCTGCGTGATTAGAACCGCGTGCCGTCAGGAGCCGTGCTGCTCCTCTTGGAAAGAGGGAAAACCGCAACAACGGGAGTGAATTCAAGAAAATTGCCCTGATGTTTGATTTGTGAAAGAGAGAACGGCTTTCCTCATGTGTCACTCGCTTCAGGGATCCTGAGCCTTCTACCCTATTCTGTGCGCTGCGTGCGAGGGATTGAAGAGCTTTTCCACTATATTGGAGATTATTCTCCTTCTTTAAATAGAACTGATAGAGAAATAAAATCCAGCTGCACCTTCTCTTACGAGAATTGAGTGGGACATGTTGAGACAGTCTCTGCTGTGATTTATAGGCACCAATCATATCTGAGGGGGAGTACGAATAGCGCTTGCTGTCAAGAGACTGTGGCACAGCCGCCTCGCTCCTCGTTATTGATCCCATGGGCAGAGTGGTTTTGTCATTAGCCTCCTTAGCTTCACAGCCTCTGGCTCAGGCGCTGCTTCAGGCAGGGGCAGGATCCCCCAGGGAGGGACGAGTGTAAGGCCAGGGTGAAGAGTAATGGGCACGGGGAGCTGAATGCTGGAGAAGTGCAGGTCCGGTTTTGAGGTGCCTGCTGCCACACGTAGCAGCAATGCAGCGTGAGCTGTACGGGGCTTGTGTGTTTTCTACATATAGCTGTGCTGCTCAAGGGGGTGGTTCCCCTCTTCCCAAACTCGAGATCGTCCTGGCTCAGCTCTTACGCAGAGGGAGGGAGAGGCTTGTCCCCAGGCCTCTGGAGAACGTGGGGTTGGAAGGAAAACAGAGCGTGAGTAAGGATGCCTTTGCATGGGCTGGTTAGGATTCAAAAGCTGAGGTCAGTGTTTGTCTCGAGCTTGGCTCGGTGTCTGAGGCTGCTGGCTGGCCGTCTCTTTCAGTGCTGGCGCTTCGCTGCCATCGCAGCGTGACATGCCTTGAGGAGAGCACATGCAGAAAGGGGCCCTTCCTTCACCCATCTTCCCTCCCGAGCTGAGGGGCACCCTGTGCAGCCGGCTCGGGTCAGTTCGATAGCTCACTTCCCTTCCTCACCATAATATCGTGCTGTTGCTGAGCGTTTATATTTGTGTTTGTTTTCCTGCAGCCACCGCCCGCGGCGCCTGTTTCTGTTGGCTGCACAAACCCGCGCTGTCGGCTGCCAGATCCCAGCTTGGTCCCCCACGAGCTGTGGGAAACAGCTCCGTGCAGCCGCTATCCGTGTGGATTTGCCTGCCACTCCCTACCCCCTGGAGACACGGACACGCGTGGCAATGAATGCAGCCACCCAGCCCCTGCCCGGGTGTTGGACCCTGAGCCGCGCGCGCTGGGGAACCCCGCTCCTGATCCCTTCACCCATCCACACCTGCCCGAGAGCTCACAGCAAACGAGCCAGAGCTAAAGATGAGTCAGCCTTTCGCAGACGTCTGAAGTGTGAAGCGGGGAAGATGATGTTGTATCATACGTGAAGCGATGAGCAAGAGCATTTGCCTGGCGGGGGGAGAGGTAGTACCTGTCATGAGCATCACTCCTACAGCTGGGCAAAACCAACGAGCCTTGGCAGGGAGTTTTGCATCTTGAACCCAGAGCTAAAAGCCGTGCTCGTGTGTATCTGTTTCTATTATTCGTGAAGATGTCAGGGGATGCCAATTAATTTCAGTAGATATGGGCTGGGGGTTTTTTTGGGGGTGGTGGGTGGGCAGGAGGGGATGGAGGAAAAGGCTGGAAATTTATTATAAGCCACCCGTTGCGGTGTCGTTCCCCGCGCCGAGCCGCATTATGTCTGGGTAGCTCCGCACAAACGCCGCTGAGTCAAACCCAGGAGCGTATTTGGTCTCTGACAAGTCTGTCTCATTTTCTCGTTTTGTGGCATGAGCTACGCTGGTGCCTAAGTGGGAAGCAAATATGATGAGTATACAGAAACAAAAAAAAGGGAGCATGAGTCAGAGCCGGCATTCGAGGCGCTGGAAACGAGCCACGTACTCTCAGGGTTGTGATGGTGAGGATCGGCAGGTTTTGGTGGGCCCCGTGCTGGGGATGTGCTTGGGAGAGGAGAAGACCTGGGGTCGTGCACGTTGGCCAAAGGAGCAGCGCTCTCAGGCCTTCTTCACCAGAAGGCGGCATTGCCCTGCCCACTGGACGGAAGGAGGGATGAGAAATGTGTCGCTTCTTCAGGATCAAACACTGCCTTTTTCCTGCTCTCCTCCTCCCACGAAATGCCCTTTGTGGAACACCCAGTCATGAGCCTCACTAATTGGCTTCGTCTGGAGGATAAAGATTTCCTTTCTGGAACCAGTCGGTGAATACGCTCCTGGATTCGCCTCTCTAATTTGGAGCAAGCGACCCTTCCCTTTTCCTCAAGGAGTTGGGGATGTAAGTTCTCCTCCGTAGCCTTGAGGTTTAGCAGCTCTTAGAGGCTCTTTCTTCTGAAGGAGGAGTAATGTTATGTGGCATTTTAATTAAGAGAAGCGAATAACCCGGCACGAACTCAAGTCTCCAGCCCGGCTAATGACCAGCCACCCCCCTTAGTGATGCCCGCAGGAAGGAAGCCCCAGTGTCTGGAAACCAGCAGACCAGGGGCCGCGAATTCACAGCCCTGAGACCATCTTTGCCAAACTAATCTTGGCTTCCTACTGAAAACTGCAGTTAAAACTTCTCACTGTTTTTACCGCTCGGCTGGTTCTTCTCCCTGGTGCTTCCTTGTCCTTTTTATTGTGGGTTTGGGGTTTGTTGGGGGTTTTTTTATAGCAATCTTTGGGCTTTTTTTCAGGGAAAAATCCTCTCTCAGCAGCTGCTGCTATTGCAGGAACTACTGAGCAACAATTTTTTACCTAGAGAAGTGATAAGGGTGGGTTAATTGGTTCTATTTCTGTAGGCTGGCATGCAGAATGTTTGCCATGCCTTCACCTTTTGACTGAATACGGCTCGAGGTGCGTAGGTTTGTCTTTAACAACTGCATCTGCATTCAAATTAGATGAGCTAAAGCTGATTTCAGGCTGTTTTCCCTTGTTCAGACACTGGTGTCGGTCCTGGAATTTGTTCACGAGCGTTATTTCAGGCCTCTCCTCAGTAAATGCGGTCAATTTCTATGTATTTGTTTGTTCCTAATGATATAAACACAAATTCTGCTGTCAGACCTCGACCACCAGACATGGCCAGAAGCACGAGCCCATGGGTGGTGGAGGAAAATGGCATATTTAGCGGGTTGTAGATGAGTAACCCCGACACGGCCATCAAACATGACCCACCCCTGCAATACCAGAGCTTTTCGTCCCCACTCTGGCTCGAGGAATGTGATCAAAAGGCATTTGCAGGAGTCTCCAGCCCACCCCCAAGCCAAGAGCTGCCTCTGGCAGTGCCAGGAGTGGAGAAAGCAAAGAAAATACTGTCTGTCGTTTCATTGCCTTCGTGCTTCGTGGCCTCAATCTCACGAAGCCCGTCTCAAGGAGCCCACTGGGATCCCTTGCCCATCGCCATCACCCTTGAGACATTGCCGACGAGTCTAAGCAGACGCTGAGCCCATCAGCTGCTTCCCCTGGCTCCAGCAACAGTCCTTTCGTGCTGTTCTTTTGTTAGGTGGTGGCTGCTCCTTTCTCTCCAGTGAGCAGCGCTTCTTTGCTACCAAACTGGCATCCGCAGCGGCAGTGCTGATTACCAGCCTGGCTTCTTTGGATCCTCTCTGTTACTCCGCTATTTATTCACCTTTCATGGCTTACTGAGGGAGGATTCACCCCTGCTTTGGGTTAAGTCTGCCCATCTTCAGCCCTTCGTGTCACAATCTATCTTAAACCAGGCTTGAAGTGCGGAGTGGAAGTCGATCCTCCCATACACCGTGGAGCCCGCGGCGTTATTATTACAGCAGGAGTGCGGAGGCTGTACCAGAGCTGCTCGAGGATGATGGTGATGATCAAAACCAGGGTGGGCCTGGTGCAGATGAGGATGCTCCATGGTCCTGTTCGTCTCTCTTCACAAAAACAGGCAAAAGAAAATCGATAAAAAATGCTAAGAAGGGAAAAGAGCAACCCGCCTCAGCAGCAAGGAACAGAGAGAAGCGTGATTCGAGGTTGGGCTCGATGATCTAAAAGGTGTTTTCCAACATAAATGGTTCTACGATTCTGTGAGAAGAGGAAGGCAGACTTGCAGAGTCTGCGTTGTGCATTGCCGAGGGGTTGAAGAAGACAACAAAACACACAGAGGGACCCGATGCCGAGGAAGGGTTGGTTTGGCAGATGTAGACCCCCCAGGAGCAGGACAGGGTGACAGAGCCCCTGTGGCCAGCCTGCCGGGGGTGCCGGCGTGGCCCAGCGGTGCTGCCAGCAGCTCTCCTCGCTGTAGCCGCACCCACAGCGCGTGTGGCTCAGCTTCTGACCGGGAGCCGCCAGAGCGCGGGGACAATCTGGCCGTGATCGCATTCTGTGTCGCAGGGAACGCGGCTGCCCTGCCAATAAACCTGTGTGCAGCCGAGGGGAAAGAGAGATAAAGGAGATTAGCTGCCTCCAATTTAGGGAACACAGAGTTAAAGGGCTTCTCCGACGTACTCGGCAGGTGGGTTTATCCACCGCTTATTTACTACTACAGCAGTTAGAGCAGCGCCAGCGCGGCTCCCCGGGACGTGCCCTGGAGCTCTGCCCAGAGCAGATCAATCCGTCCATCATTTATCTGCAGCGCTCCACGAGGATTTTGCCTGGGCCTGACTCAGGGTGTCAGCCGCCAACACAGCCAGCAGCAGCCCGACAGCTCGCCTATTCTCTTCCCCCGTGTTAAATGAGCACACCCCAATACCCACATTGCTAATAAAGTCCGAACTCCCCAGATCGTATCGGCGCCTCTTTCCACACCAGAGCGCGGCCTCGTTTGTAAATCAGGCTGGCAGTTCTACTCGAGCTGCATTTGCAGCCGGAGGAAAGCCTGGCAGGGCCTGTAACCGGCCGTTTGCTCGTACCCTGCTACGGGGCTGCGCCTGCCGGCGCTGAGCGCTCTGATCGCCGCCTGGATGGAGCGCAGGGCCCAGTGGGAGGTGTCCCCACCCGTGGAACTAGCTGATCTTTAAGATCCCTTCCATAACCTTCTTTAGGGCCTGCCTCAATAACATCTTAACACCTTCTGCAAATAACTAAGTGTCAATCCTTGAGGTTAGGCGCTCTCAATGCCCCCCAGCACGGCTTTATTAACATTTATTGCATACAGACAGAAGATGCAATTGAATTCAGCTGAGAAAAGAAAAGGATGATGCTGCGGCGATGTGTTTATGATGGGGATTAGTCAGCTGCTTACTTGTAGGCAGCGAATGTTTTAGTGCCTCAGGATGAATATTAGTGTTTGGGTTTGATTTTGTTTGGAGGGGAGACAAAAGTCGCTCTCTGTTTTCCAGCGAGCGCCAGAATCGCTTTATTGCTTCCGAAGACAGATGCCTTCTCTCTACACCTTTGGCATTATAAAAAAAGGTACCAAATTCTGCGTGTCCAGCGGGGCCCACATCCCCGTCCGCTGGAGGGGTCCCTTCGCCCCCGGGAAAGGCGGGAACCTTTCCTCTCATCTGCCAGGGAGCGGCTCGGCCCCACAGCAGAGCCAAGAGGTTTGGAAGCTGCAGAGCAAAGGTTTATATCGTGTCGTAAACCCCAAGTGGTCTGAAGTGGCTGTTTAGAGATGTTGCCTCATCAGATCCGTCCTGTTACCGCACAAGCGCGCGGGTGAGGGAGAGGCGTTTTCCGTGCGTTTCCTTGCTCTCCCTCCATCGTTTCTGAGCGGTAAGCGGCGAATGCTGCGCTCGAGCTGTATTTGACGAGGCTGCTCTTTGACTCGCCTCACTTCGCGCGGGGGTCCCTTCCCCGCCCCCAAAGCTCTGGGTGCGAGAGGAAACGAACCATCTGCCGACCTGCCGCTGGAAGGCGTGGAGGGTCCCATCCGTGCGACTCCTGATCGTATGGAGCTTTTCTGCTCTGAATTAGAGCCTGGCCTGGGGCCCTGTGACGATAAGCGATGGAAAATGCTCCCCGAATAGCGAGCTTGCTGTTTCCCCTTTGTCAAACGCTGACTGCCACATGGGGAACGGCGAGGTTGAAAGCAGCAGCAAATTATGCAAAACGCTTGAACGCGAATTACAAGATGTGCCCAGATAATGATATATTTTTTGTTTGCCGTCTTATTCATCTCTGGAGCATTGAAATGAGCCTTCTGTGGTGCTCTCCATCTTAGGACGGGGGCTCTCTGGGCATGCTAATGAGTCCAGCCCCGCCGCGCTCCACCGCGGGGGCCCTGATCATGCTCACCCCGATCAAACCATCTCAGCTCTGGCTGAGGCCATGGAGCATAGCGAAAGAGGCCGGGGACCGTCTCGGTTGGGCCAAAGACAATGTGCAGTGTGTTCTATCATCATCATCATTATTGTTGGTATTATTATTATTATTGTTGTTGTTGTTGTTAGTGGCATGTTCAGTTGCATTAGAGACCTGACAGCCAGATCTGATGTTCTTTAGTCTGCCCAAAGCACAGATTTCTCTCCTCCCCCAGTGTGAGTGAATTTTAATCCCTGGAATTGGCTGTCCTGCCGCGGAGAAGCAGGCGCATTCTTGAGGTGGGTGCCATTACAATTAAGCCGATGAATCTTCAGCGGGCTGGAGGAAGATTATCCTCCCCTACAGACAGGGAGTGGGACATGGGGACTTTCATATGCATTTATGGCACGTAAGGAAAGGGACCCTTGTGCCCCTTTCTGTCTTGTGGGGCACTTCTTGATGGCTGCTCTGAGCTGAGGCCACCCTCCTGAGCTCTCCAAAGACAGAGAGCGCTGGTCCTCCTTAGTAACAGCGATTTCGTTGTTTGTTTTCTTTTCTCCCAATGACCCACCCTGTCAGGACCAGGCTCTGAAGGATGAGGTCCCTGCAAAGCCGGCCGCCTTCTCACCCTGAATCCTCCTCATCCTTGAGCTGATGTTGCTTTCTGCCTGCGTGTCGCTCTGGAACCAGAGGAGTTATTTCTGTGCAGGAGGCCCTAGTGGCAGCTCAGTTGTTCTGTCAACCTCCACTTTTTAATTATCTCTGAATTTCTGAGCTGTATCTTCCAAGGCTGGGATTTTCAACACAAATATAGCTAAAAGAATCTGCCGTCACAGTTAGAGCCACGGTACCAGTTCATCTAAAACGAGGCATCCCCCTCCTTTACAGCCCGTGCCTTGTTCTCCTGCTGACCCCCCTTTTTGTGGGTGATACGGGAGAACGAGCCTATAAATGGTGCCAGAACAGGGCGACCATTTTACATTTCACACAGATCACACAGCTTTATTTTTCTCTCACTTTTCAGCTGTTATCACAGCATTGATGGGGGAAAGGAAATGTGTGGATGGTTTGTGGAGGAACAGAATGTGCCTTGAATAGCCTGTCCCTGAAGGACCACAACCTGGGGAAGGGACCCGTAGTGGAGCAGTTTGCGAAGGGCCGTAGCTCGTGGGATGGGCTCACGTTGGAGAAGTTCATGGAGAAGTCTCTCCTGTGGGAGGGACCCCACGGTGGAGCAGGAGAGGAGGGTAAGGAATTTTCCCCCTGAGGAGAAAGGAGAAGCAGAGACAATGTGCGATGTACTGACCACGACTCCCATTCTCCATCCCCCCGTGCTGGTCAAGGGGAGGAGATAGACAAAATCGGGGGTGAAGCAGAGCCAGGGAAGAAGGGAGGAGTGTGAGGAAGGTGTTTCAAGATTCAGTTTCTACTTCTCATTACCCTACTTTGTTTTCCTTGGAAGTAAGAGACTGATCTCCCCAAGTCGAGGCTGTTCTGCCCATGATGGTAACTGGTGAGCGATCTCTCCTTGTCCTCATCTTGACCCATGAGCTTTTTGTTACATTTTCTCTCCCCTGTCCAGGACCAACTCACTGCACCAGGCTCTTTGAGCTTTGCTTTTTCAGAAAGGGTACATGGAGCCTTTATGACTCTAGCCTCTTTGGAACGAAGCAGCCTGATGCTGTAGGCAGAAAGGAGTAGGGGAGGAAAAATGTCAGGTGTGAGCATTTAAAGCAGAGGGTTTCCAAGGCCGTGCAGTGTCTCAGCTCTGGGACACATCCCTCCATGCCGGCCAGCATTTGTGACCCTCAGGAGCCTACCGTGGTCAAGAAGCGGGTGTGTGAACTTGAGAAGTAGGACACGCTACATTTTGGCTGCTACGCAGCCTCTTGCTTTCCAGAATGTTTGATGGATTATGAGAACGGCACAGTTCGACCCGGTGGGGGGAAAACAATGCGCGAATGCTTTGTAATAAGTGGGGCCTTGAGTTGTTTAGTATCTTCTCCCTCGGCTGTGTGCTTTCCTGTATTCTTTCCTTTTGTTTGGATTTAGTCATCAAACAACATTCGCAGCTTTCTTTCCTAAATTCCTTCTGGGCCTACCAGCAACTCCCTGCAAGTCAGGTTCTCTTACTGAGGCCGTTCAGAAAAGCCCCCAGCCCTGCCCCAGCGCGGAGCTGCTGACAGAACGAGTGTGGGAAGCAATCCAGCGTTTGGCGTTCACAAAGAGCTGGGCAGCGAGCGCTGGCAGCGCCTTTCAGAGCCCTCCGTGCCAGGGGAACTCGCCCGTGTGAGCGCTCAGAGGCGACGAGCCCCAGCGAGGCGGAACCGGGCCGAGGCGAGTTAATTTAAATGAATATTCAAGAGGCGTTTTTTGGCAGTAACAGCCCGGCTTCAATCAAAGGTGAAAGGCTAATTGAAGACAATTAGCTTCCAAAAGCCTCGCCGCCTGGCACTGGTCTTGCTGCTGCCTCGCTTCACCCCTGCGTGCACCGTTCGCTTTCTTCCATCGCTTTTGTACAAGAGCAGCCCCACTAGTCGTAACAAAAGTCCGCTTCATGCTGTCACCCTTCCAGCTACGCAGAGCTGGAATTCAGAGAACGTGCCTAAAATATATACAAAACCATATAGGTGTCTAAATTCGGATTAATTACCTTATCATTAGTTAATATTAGCCGTGGTGCTCCTGATAGGTAAGATCCTATATTGGCACCAAGAAATAGCATCAACTTCTGCCTGAGCCTGGCTCGCCGCGTACGCCTGTTTTCACCGGGGTGCAGTGTAGATGCCGGGCCAGATTTATTGCTGGCATCACGGTATATTAATGAGAGCTTTGTTCACTTGCAGCAAAGAGTGTTCTGGCTCCCAGAAATATATCCGCGAAACAGAAACAACGTGGGCAATTAACCGTGAGCAGGCAGTCGAGGGAGAAAAGGGGTTTTTATTCAGTTATTCAGAAGGAACCTGACTGCTTTTCTAAGAACTATCTGTCACTCAGTCAGGAGCTATCTCACTCGCCGCTGTCATAAATGAATGCGAGTCTGTGACCTCTTATGATTGAAGAAGTCAGGCTCGGCGGTGGCATAAATGTAGAGATCCTAAACCCAGCTTCATCTCAGTCCTGCTGGATCAGAGGTCACGTCTGTGATTTTGCAGCCTCTTGGTTTTGCACGTTCCACTTGTCTCCCACCTACCCGGCAGGACAGGAGCCGCTGAAACCCAGCCGGTTTGAAACATGACAGTTTATGTCCCTCTCAGATTTGTGTTGTTTTCCAGCTGTGATTTTAACCTTTGCCGCAGTCCTTGGGGGCATCCTCTGCTGTACAACACACCCTCCCTCCGCGGGTCCTGCTTGGCCGCTGACTTAAATCATAGAATCACGGAATGGTTTGGGGTGGAAGGGACCTTAAAGATCATCCAGCTCCAATGCCAGTGAGTCTCTCAAGCTGGCTGCGTGCTGGGTGAAAACCTTTTTTCCCCCTAGGAAAACATTTACTGAGTATCAGCTTCACTGAACATCTTCATATTTTTCTGCTAGGAGAAAGCATTAAGGATTTACTGTGCCTAGCCTGTTCATATTTCATGGGGTTGCAGCGTGTCCTTCGTACTCATTTTCTTTGTAAACTAGACAGCTTCTGTCTCTTCAATCTCCTTTCAATCTGTCTCCCTGTGAAAGTTTTCCCATGCCTCTAACCGATTTTTTTCATCCCGCTCTTACATTACACCACGGCAGAAAGCGGCTCTATCCTAATTAAGGCTGGAAGTGCTTTTCTGCTTCGCAGCTGAGATTTGAAAGGGCTCAGAAATGCTCGCGTTTACTTTTGCGGCCCACAAATTTATGGCGATTGGCAGAGACGCGGGGCAGCGCTGGAGCTCCAAACGTATGGGGGTTAGAGGCAGGGCTCGTAAAATCTAGCCCCTCTCTGAAGCTTTCTGCTTTCCTAGTTAAAGCGCCTTATCTCTTGTCCTCCAGAAACGTCAGGAATCCAGCGTATCCTCGAGGTTTTCAGGCAGGGCCGTGCTGAGCGCAACTCAGCGAAGAAGCTTGCGAGAAGGATTTGGGGACCATTGGGCTGCAGGGACTTGGTTTTTAAAGAGCCTCTCTGGTTGGGGTGGGGATCTGCTTGCCACAGCACACCCGCTCGGCTGGGAGCTGCGACGCGGCGATGATGCTCGTTCGTGCCGCGAAGCCGTTCGCAGCAGCAAGGACCCGACGCGAGGTGTTAGCAAAGGCAGCGGCCACAGACCTGACGCCGGCACAGACCTGACATCGGGCGTTAGGAAAGCCAGAGGCCACAGGTTGGACCGGGGGGCTGCGTCCCCCTCCCGTCTCCCTGCCAGAGAGCGGGAGCGGGTGCGCTGGCACAGCCCTCGAGATGCCAGCCTGTCTCTGGAGCTCCAGCTTCTTGAGGCTTTTTAACCCCCCTGCTCAGCAAAGCGTTGCAACCGGCCTTTTTCTCTGGCTTTGTTGGGAGTGCGGCGCTGGAAATTAGAGCTGCCTTCAGCAGCTGCTGCTGTGAAAACGCGGAGTTTACGAGATGTCAGAGTAGGAGTGAGGGGGTGCTGGGAATATCTGCGGTTTATACTAATCTCCATAAAAATGAAGGCAGGCTGCTTAGTCAGAACAGAAGACGTCTTAAGTCCTTGCCTCTTTTGCCTTTGATGGAACAAAAATTTCTCCTCTCTCTGGTTTGAGATTATTGAAGTATTTTCTGCGATGCGAGATTTCTGCTCAGCTTTTAACAAAGAACATTCCTTAATAGCTCGTTCCTTTCTTGCTTATAATACATGTCCCCCCCTGCCGCGGGGGAACCGTTCATTGATTTATTTTTCTCTGAGCAGCAGGAGCAAGAACGGTGAATTCTCCCTCCCCCTGCTTTTGGCCGCGGTCACGACAAACCCTGAGGTACCAGCAGACTCATCAAGACCAGCGCTGGGTGGTTTTCTGACAAGCTTGTCTAACCTGGTGTGTTTCTGGGGACACAAACGCGCTCTGTCACAGTTGTCTCTGTCACAGGAGCTGTACTTCAGGAAGCCCTGAAGTAGGGTGACCTGGTTTTGGGGTCTACAGACTTGCACTATGACTCCAGAGATCTGGCTTCTGTCCTTAGCTGCCCTACACCTGGCTACGGGATGCTCACCAGATTATTTCATCTCCTGCCCTTTATGCGGTTAGGCTGCAAGCCATTTAGGCCAAGGCCTTCCATTTCCTGCCCTTGCACAGAGTTATCTTGAATGCCTGCAGGAAAAATGATAATCGAGAAGAAAACAACCCAAAGCAGAACTCCTTCCCAGCCGCACAGAAGCTGAGCGGTGAAATTGTAGGAAGAGGTCGTGGAGATAGTTCTCTTCCAGGGAGGAGCTGGCTTCACTTCGGTGCTGATAGGGGAGATGGTTTAGGGGGGAACTTTGCAGAGTAGGGTTGGTGGTTGGACTCGATGATCCCAAGGGTCTTTTCCAACCTTAAAGATTCTATGATTTGGTGATTCTAGCATTCTGCGATTCTAGGATTCAATGATTCTATGATCCCTTTCATCCCTGGGGCTTGGAAATTATTTTTACTGTCCATGAGAGCTCCGTGCAACGTGTCCCCCTTCCCATGGCTCCTGGCTGCGGACCCGTGGCCCTTCGCAGCTGTGCCCACGCGTGACGGGCTATTCTCTCCCCTTTGCTCCCGATGACAAACTTTCCCATTCTTCTCCTCCAGCATCTGCTGCCTATTTTGATCGAACCGAGCCTGCCTCTTCCTTTTCCTTTAATTGTGTTGAAGAAATGAAAAGCGTTTGGCTGGGAAATGTTTCCTCAGAAAGGCACAAATATGTTCAGTAAGCAATACCGAGGTTTTCGGCTTCCTGCACAAGGCAGGACAAGATCCTTTCCTCCTCTCCTGCCCGTCCCTTTGGAGGTGACCTGAGGGCGAGGCACTGCAGATGATTTGCAACAAGAACTTGAGAGAGGATCGTTTTCTACACGGCACGTGCGTCCCGTGCCATGGGTCATCACCAGATCTGACGAATTCTCTCCTCCACACTTCACACCTTCTGATAAATTTTATTTTGAGGGTTTCCACAATCAGCAGACTAATGCCTGGGAGGGTGATGCAAGTTGTCTCTTTTGGATAGTTTCAATCTTCTTCATTATCACTAGAACCGTGACCACATGGAGCTCAGGAAAGGGTGTCTTGGTGTCTTGCTTTAGCATCTCCTGAGGGTTTCTTTTCTTTAGCTTGTTTGGTTTCGAGATGATTTCGCTGGTGATCTTAGGCCGTAATATTGCTATGGTAGGTCTGAGTGACTAATTAGCCTAGAATTAGAAGATGGAAGTTTTGCCATCCAGGTTTCACTCCAGTCCAGCCCAGCTCCTCCCGTGTTTCCTCAGGCATCCCACACGGCAACCGGTGTCCCTCGGATGGATCGGCTTCAGCTCAACCATGTGCCATCCTCTGTGGCTTGGGAAGAGCTCTTCGCATATCGCCTGGCGTGGAAGCTCAGCTGGCAAAACGCGGCAGGAGAAGGATGCAGGATTCAAACCTGCCCCTCCAGGTCTGCTTTCCTAATTTGCAGTTGCACGAGGGTACCTGCGACCCGCCAGTGTCTGTGCCGCTGTTTGAGACCCGCTGTCTGGAGCACCTGAGGTTTGTTCCCAGACCTGTGTTTGTTTATTTATTTATTTCCGAGACCTCTTGCTATTTAGCTGAGAGCCTCCCCCGGGAAGTGCGGTGTCAGGAGCACAGCAAGGCTGCCCTGCTCCAGGGCTGCATTACTTTTGACAGTGCTAGAAGGTGGAGAACAGCTGGAGAGGAGGAAAATCTGTAGAGAAAATGCGTGAGAAGAAACTTGCAATGCTTTTCCCCGACCTTTGTGCTCCTGGATGCCTTTTCCTGAAGAGCTGTTCCTCAGGGCTTGGATCACTGTCCAGAAATTGCCTCTAGCATGTGCTGTGGCGGAGCCCTGGGCACACCCAAAGAGAAGCAAGCTTTTCCGACCTGCTGCTCACCCATCGCACGTGAGAGCCGTGCTGGGTAAGCTGCGCCCTCCCCGCACCCGTAAGCACGTAACAGAAGGATGTCACTCGCCTTTCCCTGTCGGCGGCACCTTTGGGTCATATTTTATTCAGTGATGTAACGTAGGAACCGTCGTCTCCGCGCGCAGCCCGCTTCCCTCAGCGCGGCTGAGGATTTCCTGCTGGCTGGGGTTGCATTTCCCCGTTTTGTTTGCTCTAGATATACGTGCGCTTTGGCGGCGCGGGGTTATTTCAGGTAGGACGAGACATCTCCTCTGTAACCTGCATCTGAGAAGGCCGTTGCGAGGGCTCGTAAAGCACTCTGAAGCTACACGGCAATAAAGAGCGTATCAGTACATGCTGCTCCTGGATGTTCTGCCTCCCTTTTGCAGACCGGTCCCTGCCCGCTGCTCCCTCAGGTTCTGGATGAGCTGCGTTTCCATCTGCTCACCTTGGTGGACAAGCAGCAGATTCCCTTTTCCTTCTGCACTGAGCCCATGGCCACATCCCGCCTCTTTGCTCTCTCTAAGCTGCACAAAGAAAAGCACCTTTTGAGCCACCGTCGCTCCCGCGAGTCTTTTAAAATTCCACTTCAGAACAAACCCCTGCGATTTCCAAACACTCCCAGCAAATCCAGAAAGTCCCCCTGCGAATACTGGTTCTCACACATAGAAATGTTGTGACGGCATCAAGCAAGAGTCTCTCTGACACTGCCCAGCCCAGGGAAGCGAGCGGCGGCCAGTTCAGCTCCTCTCTTTCCTCTGCAGCTTGCAGGCAGAGGAGGCAGAGGGGAGCGAGGGCCTGGCGCGGCTCGGCGCTCCTTGGGGGCTGTGTTTATTCGCCGTTAGATGATCGCTAATTAAGTTAGCTCTGTTCCTCTGCTGCTTCCCTGGGCACTGCCCTGGGAGGTGCTGAGCAAGCCCGTGTGTTCCAGGCATCCTGACAGCCCTGCCAGCAACACGTTTGTCTCCCAGACGGACAGCTCGAGTCAAACGAAGATGACCGCGTGAACCGGACGAACCCCAGGTTGTCACTGAGCGCTGGACCAACAAACTGCTGGACCCAGAGCGCTGGGCTTTGGGGGAGCAGCGCCGAGCCCCGTGCGGCCGAGGGGAGAGCAGCAGAGCTCTGTCGGAGCCGTGAGTCCGTTCAGGCGATGCCTGACAGCCTTGCGGAGGAGCCAGCAGCGCTGGGAGCTCCGGGGGAGGCTAATTACACTCTTATTTATTTAGATAAATGTGAAGTAGGCTCGCAGCTGGAGACTGGCGTTTCTCCCTCTCCGTACCCACTGCAGTGTCTCTGCCCTCACCATCCAGGGAAGGGCTGAAGGGATAAATGCATTTCCTTGACCCAGCTCTTCTGCCAGGAACTTTGTGACAAGTGGACCGTGGTTTGGCCAGTGACATTTGGGTGCGGGACCTGGGCACGCAGACCAACAAACAGAGCTCACTCAGCACCGTTTTGACCTTAGGATTTTGCTCCCAGACTCCCTCAGGATGAGAAGCGCCGACCTTATCACTGACAGATAACAGCGCGCTGTGCTGGGGGACGTGGTTAAGTGGTGACCTGGCAGTGCTGGGTTAGCGGCTGGATATTAAATGTCTTTTCCAATGGTTCTGTGATTCGCAGCTGAAGCGTGCTACCTGGAGCTAGGGGCGTGTATTTTTGCCCTTTCCCACTCGTTTCACAACCAGCTCGCAAATATCACCGCTCACTAAATGACTTCCCCTCCCCATCAGAGCATCCTGCTCCTGGTCTATCTCATCGCGTGCTGCGGCGGTGGATACACTGGAACGGCGAACCTGCACGTCCCGCGTATGGTTCCTTCCACTACAAGTTGTTTAAGATCCATCAGCCGTGCTATATTTAGCATATTTATTTAATTTTTTTTATTTATTATGGTTTGTCATGGAAGAGCAAATCTCGTGCCTTCCACGAGAACGATCTCTCCCGCAAGGAAAGCAGTGCGAGCAGCGGAGCTGCAGCAAGCGCTCTAATTACATAAACTGCAAACAATCAGATCAGATCACATCATTAGCTAAAGCAATCAGGGCTAAATGGCAGAGAGTTCGGGTCAGGTGCCTATACGGCAGCGTCTTTTCCAGAGTTGTTTGAGGTGTTTTGCTGCCCGCCTCACACACCTGGTACCAGAAAGGGTGCATCGACCCCACGTCTAGCCCTAAATCAACCTCTAGAAGGTGGAGACCAACAGAAGATAATCACACGGCGCTTTGTCTGTCTCCTTGGTTGGATTTTGCTGCCCGCTGGGAGCTTGGAGTGGACACAGCAGTGCTGTTGTTTGGGCCCAGTTAAATGATTTCGGTTCAATTATCGTTTCAAGGCAGAGCAGGCGTATCAACGGGCACCATCTCCACACCTTGACTGTGCAATTTAGAGTTACGTCCAACTCTGGCATGCTCTTCTTGGGAAGGTTTTCTCCCCCACCACCCCAGGCGTGTGTCACCGCGTCTCTGCCAGGCACTGGGACACCCGCCCGCTGTCTTCGCATACACGCTTGCTTCCCGAGGAGACTGATAGATTGTAAGAAGCAAGGAACAGAAGCTCCCGTCCATTTAGCGATACTAAATTTAATGCCACCCATCTGTTTGCTGGGGAGAAGCAGGTTTCATGGGCTATTTACATACAGCCCACGAGGAGGTACGGATCTGCTGAGATCTACCCACCTGGGAGGGGCGTTATTTTTACCTGAACGCAGCAGAACTGTGTCAGGCAGAGCAGAAGGGCTGAGTGGTTCCCTCCCCAGGAGCAGGGGTCGCCGCAAGCCCCGGCGGTAGGAACGTGCTGAGCAGGAAGCCCGCTGNATTTCTTCTTAACCCCGGCGTAAAAATAGCTTCCGCCAGCGCCTGCCATGCAGTCCTGTTCCTCCTTCATGTGCGTCTTCTGAGGCGCGCGGGTTCTTTCGGGAGGGAGGGAGTAGGGGAAGAGAATACAAAATTGTACCAATGGGGCGAGGAAACGGGAGAATAATCCAGGTTGCCTCTTTTCCTCTGCTCTCCGCACCGGGGAATGACAGAGACAGGCAACAGGGCCAGGCCAGAGGACAGGCAGGGAGAGAAAAGGCGGCCCAGCAAGGGCTGTGAGGAAGAGTCTGTTTATTTGCAGTAACACCAGTGGGAGACACGGATTTCTCCGCAGTTCTGGAAGCCACTCGCCTCCTGCCTTGCAGGAAACCCTCCTCTCAGCAGCCCCCCCGAAATGCCTGTGCTGCTTTGGCAGGCGGGACGCAGATGCATTAAGGGCTGAGCTGCTGGCCACCAAAGGGTTCTGAGGCGGGCTAATACATGGGCCTCTGATGCAGGAATTTATTGCCCTTACTCACTCTGGGCTGGTTTTGAATGAACATAAAAAAGCCTCGTGCTTTGGCCTCTCGAGTGCTGCTCGAGCCAGGCAAAACGCTTCAGCGAGCAGAGCTTTCGCTTGCTGTAAAGCAACAAATCTACACGGGCCAGGGCTGGCAGCAAAGCCTCGGTTTCCCCATAGGTGAGTCTGCTTTGCCGGCTCCTGCCATCTGGAAGGCTTTTTAGCTGATATCCCACAGATTCTGGCTCCGAGTGAGCTGCTCCTTCCTCCCGGCTCCTGCGGCAGGCGAAGGTCTCCCCAGCA
The DNA here is from genome assembly GCA_013389965.1 of Todus mexicanus. Classification (NCBI taxonomy): domain Eukaryota; kingdom Metazoa; phylum Chordata; class Aves; order Coraciiformes; family Todidae; genus Todus; species Todus mexicanus. The sequence goes on from WEIS01068665.1 coordinate 64,594, forward strand.
GCAGCCGGTCCGGGATGGTGCTCTATCCCCCGGTGTTAACTGCAGCAGCCGAGGCGCTGTGCGAGGAGACGCGCAGCCTGGGGCAGCTCCTGCCTCTTCAATTAACTCGCCTCTCCTGGCTCTCCTCCTCCCTTCCCTGGCCTCTGCGCTTTGCTCTCGCTCTGTGTTCCTGGGCGCAGCCCAAGAGGCTCTTTCTTGTCCGCCGCTACGGTTTGGGCTTCGTTCCGCATTAGACTCGCTCTGTTTGTCGCCGGCGAAGCCTTTGCGGGGTGGGGTTGCTTCGTTTAGAGGAGTCTCCTGGGAGACAGAGATGAGATTTGTTTCTTGCGATACCCAAACCAGTGCCGCTCGTACTTGCAGCGTGAGGAAGCGAGCAAACGGGTGCTGGTGAGTTGGGTGCTGGCAGATGGCAGCTGAGGGCTGCGGGTACAGCAAGCTGTCCCGCCAGGTGGGAGCCCTCGCTCGCCTTCCTTGCCACGAGCTCCGGGTGCTGTTGTGAGCGGTAGTGACTCGTACTGGCGGGGAACCACCAGGGGAATCACCCTTTTCTGTTCCCTGACCACCTGGGCGATAGTTTTGGAGCTGCATTTTGCCTCCTGGACGGGCTCGTTTGGAGAAAAGCTTGTTTTGTAAACACCCCGGGGATTGCAAGAGCCTGCGGCGGGGCG
>WEIS01068666.1:336-24610 GCA_013389965.1 Todus mexicanus
GATGGGGTTATGGCGGGCGGCTACAGGAGAAAACTGAAAAGGTCTGGCTTGCCACTGACCTTGGGGAATTCTAGCAGCTGTAACTTAAATGTCTCCTGCTGTAAAATGTGCGCTGTCCTTTGCAGCAGTGTTAGTGTTTTCAGTGGTTTTGTAAAAGCGATGCAAAAGCACAGATTTCTTACTTGTGTAGTTTATTATGATCAGAACCACGGTGATTCTTGCACTTCCTTATAATAGGGGCTTTCTGCGCGTTCCAGGCAGCGAGTTCAAAGGAAGAGCCTTCTGATTACTTGCAGGTGATCTTCCCAAGGAGCAAAATATGGCTCCTTCTGCTTGTGTAACTACTGCATTCTTGCAAATCACTTCACATAGCCTGGGTTTTTTTCAGTGAGGGATCATGTCACAGTCATTAACTTGTTTCATAAGGATTTCTGTCTTCAAAAAAATCTGTACGCGTTTTCTGAGCTTCGTAGAGTGAAGGACACCAGTTTTCTTACTCTCAGCAGCACGTACTGTTCTAAACAGCGTATTAAGGAATTCCCATTAAGATGGGAAGCTCACTGATTTTTTTTTTGTGTCAGAATGAATAGTGTTGGAAGTTTGCTGGTGAACTCTTCCCTTTACAGTTCAGCCACCTTGCTGTAAAGCTGAGGATCGTGAAGGGTAATGTTTGTCCCTTCCCTAGAGTTGGTTTATGCAGATAATGTGGAATCCTGTGGAGTGTATTTACATGTTTTTTGTTTGGAGGGGCCGGTGCTGAGGTGGATAAAGGCGGAAAACTGAACTCACGGGCATGTGTAGACCTCTTCTAGAATGTTAGCCAGGTACACACTTCTTTTGTTGTCACAGCTGTATTTCTGCATGGTAGCAGACGGAGACTTTGAGAACATCACAGTGAGCAAGGCGAGGTGTGAATCTGACCCTTCCCTTAGTGTAGTGCCTTACATGTATAGCATGTGACCAGCCTGGGTTGTTCGCGTTTGTTTTTTCTTCCTGTGGAAGGTACAGATACACAAACAATGAAAAAGCTAAAGCTGTGGCCAAAACATACCACAGCTTGCAGCTTTTGATTGTTAAACCAGATTGTTGGAAGTTTTCAGACTCTGACTAGCAGCCGTTGCCTTAAAAAAGAATCTCCTCTGGTTTAAGTGCAGGCATCTCCAAGGGCTCTTGGTAATCACATTTTCAGAATGCGTTTTTCTTCCTCCTTTTGGAAAGCAGAATCTCTTACAGCAGTAATAATTAACACCCGATGGTAGCTTATCCATGTCATCGCTCATCGTAAAAATATGTGGCGTATAAGTGCTACGGCAAAAACGCCGAAGGTTCTGTTTGTCTGTTGGCTGTGGGAGTGCCCCTGAATGTCACTGGGGCTTTTTCCTTCCTTACCATAAAAGGAGAGAAGTCCTGTTCCGCACAAGAATGACTTGGGCCATATAAGGCTGGTTGGTGAACCCCGAGTGAGTTACTGGAGCAGGAAACGAAGACTTGAACTTTAGTCAGCCTCTGGTTTCGAAGCATATTGTCCGCTCTTATCGAAACGAGGAGTCTTGACATGATAATCATTAACTTGTAATATTACAGATTTCCCAAGGGGAACATTTGTGAAAGGTTGTTTTCTTTCTCAAAGCAGAAAGTTCAGATTCTTGCTGCTTAAAGCCAGAAGTCTGAACATAGAGGTTTGGAGTACTGCTGCTGGATTACAGAGCTAAAGGTTTTACATTTGGGATAGTGGGCGTCTGTAGGGATGAAGTCTCTTCAACTCCTGCGTCACTGCCAATACTCATTAGCGTTCAAATATGTATTTGCTTTCCTGTTTACGTGTTACTCCCAGTCATTCAAGTGGGGCAATGGTGCTGTGATGTCAAAGGTTATTTTATGTGCCCAGTGTGTAACTTGTTCTTATTTTTGTTACGTACAACAAGCTTTTAGCTGTGGCTGACTGTATCCAGTTGCTTCTGGTCAGTTCCTTAATTTTTTAATTAAATAAAAAGCACAAAACGGATCTTTTGGTATCTACTTGATAGAGGGCTGGTTTCCTGCTCGCACCCCTCAGTTAGACATCACAGGCAACTCAGATGTGTGCTTCCTCATGTACAGCACGATCGTTTTCAGTGCTAATTCAGAGTAGCTGTTATTCTTGAAAGAAAATAGCTTTATAGAATAATGACATTTATAGATATCTATATTGCGCTTAATATCCTTTTGAAAGAAATAAAGTTCAATAATGAGGCTGCTAGGAGAAGGCTGTTACAGAACTTACCCTGTGACTTGGGCAAGCGTAGGTTTGAGAATGTTGGAAGTAATAGCTTGTAAGGCAGACGAGCTGCAAGTGTTACGCGAGAGGTTAAGTGAACAGGTAGTGCAGGAGAGGCTGATCTGGGGCAAGTTTGAGGATGGCAATATGGGAGAGGGAAACAGATGTTTGAAACAATAGTTGCCTGTACCAGGACCCTTCCAAGAAGTAGGCTCTGCTGGCGCCTGCCTTGTCAGCGCTTGCACAGCTTACCTGTAAACGAAACTTGCGGGTATCCGGGCATTTCTCAAATGTTCTCATGCTCTCTCTGTGTCAGCGGGCTCACTGAACCCTTCACATGAAATTCTAGGAGATTTTGGGGCAATTCTTACAAAAATACGGTGAAAGGTCATAAATAAAGAATTTGGGGTAATATGGAAGGATTGGGTAATTAATTTGTGCTGATTTGATTAAAAGAGATTTGAGAGAGGAACTGTAATTAGTTAGTGTCTGCAAATAGAATATCAGAAAATATTTAGGGAACTTCCAGTGCCTGGTACAAATTGTACAGTCTTTGATGCGCTTCATTTAGAAGAAGCATCAATCACTTTTTGCTCCATTAAGCAAAAAGTTCACAATTCAGTGAGGGTATGTACATCTCTGTGTATGGGCTTTTTAGTGGATCAAGTCAGAAATTACTGAAGTGCTGTTCAATGGCACTAGCAGGTAGGTGGGATAACAGGAGGTGATACGTGTCTTATTGTAAATTAATTTTGGTTCTTCCTGTGCTTAGGCTGAGAGCGAAGTAGCTTCTCTGAACAGACGCATCCAGCTGGTTGAGGAAGAGTTGGATCGGGCTCAGGAGCGCTTGGCTACTGCCCTGCAGAAGCTGGAGGAGGCCGAGAAGGCTGCAGATGAGAGTGAAAGGTGGGTGGTGCCACTCTTGAATGGATCATTACCCTTATGACAAAGATGATAATTGCCAGGGTGGGTAAAGGAAATAAATTAAACCACTCCTATGTCTCTGAACATGTGTTAATCCACTCTTGCTTTGCCTATATGGGCTTCAGTTGCAGCTTGTCTGGAGGGATGTCCAAAATATGTAGGCTTGAATTCTTTTTTTGTGTCTCAGTTGTGAAGATAAGATGTAAGTAGGGTAGGGCTTTTGATGTGTCCTAGGCCACATCCTAGGAAAACTGCTTGCCTAGCCCAGACTTCTCTGTTCGGGTGACAACTTTTTGAGGGTGACGTGTACTCTGGTGCTGTCAAGTGGTTCTTGATTTCATTTGGGTAGAAAATCTCACCTGGAGGATAATAGTGAAGTGCTGGAAGAGGCTTTGCTTGTCCTGTTGGTGAGATTGGTACGCAAAGGTGAGCAAAGGAGCAAGAGCATGTTAATTTCTTCAGATTTAGGCTGGGATTTCCAGAAGTACTTAATGTAATTTAGGAACTCAAAATTTGTGGCTTTGGAAGATCTTCTCTTCTACTTCTACAAATTGTATTTCATAGCTGCAGTAGTAGCTTTTATTGGGAAAGAATCTGTGTGTCTGCGCTCTTGCGTATTTATTTCTACCTCTCTAATGATGCAGTCTGTTGAAAAGAAAAGCACCTGAGACTCACAGCGCGTTGTGAAACAGTTAAGGGAATTTGAGTCAAATGTGCATGGAAGGGGCAATACACAGTGTTTCCTGTTAAGCACGAGTTAAGTTTTGCTTCTGCAGAGCACAGAGAGCTTCAGTGCTCTAGGGGTCTGACATGGCAAAATTCACAGGCATCCCTTTGGCCCATAAATGTAATACCTGTCAGTCTGCAGGGATTGTAACATGCTGTTTTGCAGTGAGCGTGAAAGCACAGATGTCTTCAGTCATCCCATTCGGTTGCACTCCAGTAGTAGTAGAGCTGGAGATAAACTGGCAAGCCCTGAATCTTGCATTTCCTGTTTTTCACGTCTCTCAGAGGAATGAAGGTCATTGAAAATAGAGCCCAGAAGGATGAAGAGAAGATGGAAATCCAAGAGATCCAGCTTAAAGAAGCTAAGCACATTGCCGAGGAGGCTGACCGCAAGTATGAAGAGGTCAGTTCTAGAATGCAGGTCATCTTGTTTCCAAAGCCCTTTAGGCTGTGCCTGTAATTATTATTTTTATTTTCCTTCTTGTAGGTGGCTCGTAAGCTTGTGATCATTGAGAGTGACCTGGAGCGGGCTGAGGAACGTGCTGAACTATCAGAAAGGTAAATGTCAGGTGCCCCGAGATGTGTGCGAGGTGCTACAAGACAACTGTAACAGCATGAAACGTTGGCAGTACACTACATGTTCAGCTCCAAGCTATGTTTTGCTCATTTACTCTAACAGTTGAAATAAGTGGTCAACGCCAAAGTAAATGTGTTCATATATGTGTGTGCGCGTGTTTTGTCACTGCATGCTGTACCTGCACACTGATTTTGTGAATGGCTTTTGTGCATTTCATGTGTTCACTAACAGCCAAGTCCGACAGCTGGAAGAACAGTTAAGAATAATGGATCAAACCTTGAAAGCATTAATGGCTGCAGAGGATAAGGTACTGATACCATAAACAGTTTTTAGGTTTAACTGCAACCCGTCTTTCAGCTTCCATAGCCAATTAGCTCACTCAGTAGTAACACATAGTCCTCACTACGCTCTTTGCTCTCTTTGCATCTTGCTTCGGTGGTTTTCTTTGGTCTCTTTTTTGTTTATTTATTCATTTTTACCTTTAAAACTGATCTCTCGTGCAGCCAAAAAGAAGCTGAACTGTCTCAGTGTACAGGCTCTGTAAATATTTCTGTGTAAGCCAAGGGCTGCAGATAATTTGTCTGATTGTCATCTTAATGTACATTTGAAATGGAATTTGATGTCGTAAAGAGTTGCTTTCCGTCTGTGATGGATTCAGCTGCTTTTGAGGCTGTTCTTTTGCTCTATAATTGTTTTCATTTTTCTCTATCTTTTCCCCCTGTTTTCTTCTGTTTCTTTTGCTTGACTGAATCTTCCATCCGCCCCTTTCCTGCATTCCTTCCGAAATAACAGCAAATGTGCTGAGCTTGAAGAGGAGTTGAAAACTGTGACCAACAACCTGAAGTCGCTGGAGGCTCAGGCTGAGAAGGTAGGCTAGAGACTTACGTGAAAATGTGTCCCTTACATTGCCATCTGGATTGGCCTCTGGGATTTTCTTTCTATGCCCATCACTTTACAGCATTTCAGCAAGGCCATTGCCAGTAGAAGCGTTTGGACTTACTACTCAATTCGTATTTGGCTCTTACCGGAACCTAGCATTCCTTCTCGTTCCAAATAGGTTGCTATTATTTGACCATGTGTTCAGTATAGTCTGACAGGATTATATATTATGTTCTAGAGTATCCGTCAAAGTGGCACTCGTATGCTAACGTTAAGTTTCTGCAAGTGCTGCTTCTCTTTAAAATTGTAGTACTAATTTCTACTCAAAATTCCCACAGTAGAACACTGGAATATAGCACAGGGGAAGTTTGGCTTTTGCAATGAACTGTGTATTACCACAGTCTGGTAAGTTTGAGTTAATTTAGTTATGCTCATTAATTTCTTGTATATGGTTGATTCATTAGAAGAGAGTCTCAGATTTGGTATGTTTTTGATACATTTAGAATACCTGGTCTAACATCAGTGATCCACTTTCTAATTACAGTACTCGCAGAAAGAAGACAAATATGAAGAGGAGATTAAAGTCCTGACTGATAAACTGAAGGAGGTAAAATTAGAGCCGTTTTTACAAGATATCTTCCAGTGCATCTTGGATTCTTTTAACGTAAACAGTACTTTGAACGTGTCCTTTTGGAGACAGTTTAATGTTAAATATATCTCCTGAAAATTAGTATCACCTTATTATTTGCTTCCTATCAGTACTTGTTCACTCATTTGAATGTGCATGTTTCCTAGTCTGTATTTGTCTCCACTTCAGGCTGAGACCCGTGCTGAGTTTGCTGAGAGGTCAGTAACCAAGCTGGAGAAGAGCATTGATGACCTAGAAGGTATGGCGTTTTGTTTTTCTCACTTACTACAGAAATGCAGATCTTTTATTCTCCTGTCACTGGGGTTTCTTTTCAGTACCCAGTTCTACTCACCTGACTTGTCCTGCTGATATAAATCAGCCTGCCTAAAGAGTGAAATAGGCAAAATGTTTTCTGATCGAAGTATATTGAAAACTTAAATGCTTCAAGTGAACAGTGTTTTGCTCTTGCCTGTTCTTTTTTCTCTTACGTTCTCAAGACTCCTTTCATTTTTTTGCTTTGTACTCTTCTACTTGGAGGTATATAATTGTATAGGGTAAATGATGAGATAAGGATTATCTTCCTAAAAAGCTGATGAAGAGCTGTGTTATATTTGTAATAATTCGGGATGTAGTAAGCTGACCTAATTTATTACTGCGGTAAGCGTGGGTCAGGGCAGGCGTTTTGTGACATAGGCCAGTTGCTGGTTTTCAGTGAAGCTAATGGGTTGTATACATAATCTGAAGGACAGCTTATTTAACTTCAGAGGATTTATTTTAAGGTTTTGATAAATCTTTCAGTCGTGCAGTAGAGTAGTAGAGTATGTTTTCTCCCTCTTGAGAAATTAATTCATTAGTGCCTTTTAATTAAAAGTTATTTGGAGTTTACTCTCTAGATGTGTTACAGTAACTCCAGGATTTTAAGACGTTTGATTGCTTGGCACGGTAGGCTGGCTTCTGCATAAAGGGTACAAAATACCAAGGTAACTGCTGGAAATTTATGATGACTGACTCGGGAAGGAAGCAGAGAAGAAAGATAAGTGTTTAGTTGGAACAAAAATAGCTGTACGAAACAAAGTTTATGACATCACACAAACCAGAGTGATTTTTAAAAAACAGAAGTAGTAGAAAACAAATGGGAGCATCCTCCTCAAGCACCATTTTCTGATCTTTTCTCCCCAGCTACTGTGTGCATTCTTACTGTGTGTTGAAACAAAAATCCATGGCAGCAAAACGTGGATTTTGCTTCCCTTTTACACTCTCTTTGCTTCATTTCCCTTCTATCACAGGTTGCCCCACTGGCAGTGCAATGAATGAACTTGTTGCATAAAACTATTCACTATTGGGTTTTTTAAAAATTATGATTGTTCTCTAATCTTGTAATTTTTGTTTTGTTTGTCGCAACACCTCTTTCTGCGCGCTCTTCCCCTTTCCTACGGCTTCTGGATGGTATCCCATGCCACCACCTTCACCTTCCATGCTGTGATCACGCTCCATTTCCTTGCACGCCTCTGCCTTCCCTTGGGGGAATATTAGATGAGCTATATGCTCAGAAACTGAAGTACAAAGCCATCAGTGAGGAGCTGGACCACGCTCTCAACGATATGACTTCCATGTAAATGTCTTCCCAGCTTGTTGCCTGCACCTGCTTCCCTGCCCTCATTGATTGCGCGGTTCCAGCCTTGTGAAATTACTAGACGCGTTCTGTTTAGTGAGACTAGGTGTACAAAATACCATGAACAATTTCTTTACCGTGGCAGAGTGTGGGTGAGTGTTGTGCCTAGCCTGGTAAATACTCATGGTGATTTTGTAAGCTGCCTGATAAGCTTCTGTTTATTCTTTCATTCTCCATCTGCAATCCTTGTGTCTTGTGGTTACCCTGTGTTTGTAGCTCTTGTGTTTATCCTCTCAGTTCACATCTGTGCAAGCGTTGTCTGCCAGGCCCGTCATTTCCACTTTACCAAAGAAAATTGCCTCCGTACATGTTGCATTCAGAGTGCGTTCTGCTGCAGCAGATTTTCACTGGCAAAGTTCCTGCAAAAGTTTCAAAAAAATTTAGATTTAGCTGTGTTCTCTATTAATGACACTGGAAAACGTTCATCTAATTTTTCTTAACTGCTCTGAAAATTTCAGCAGTTGTCCGTGGAATTACAAGTGTGGAAATTGATTTGCAATACGTGGTTATTTAAACCCCTAAAAATGACAATTGTAGGTTGCTTCCACATTATTTGCGAAGGGCAGTAGTAATTTTATTTGCACATACCAAAAATGCGGTAATAACGACTTTAGTCGTAAGGATTAAAGTGAGGAGTGTATTTGGTGGCAGGAAAGCAGGAGAGCCATTCATTGTGAAGCGTCACTAGTTCAAGCAGTATTTGGCTGTTTGACAAGTTTACTCTTCTTCCATCAACCTAAAATTCTGAAGAGAGGTCAGCTACGCTAAATGCACCTTCCCATGCTCACACTGCATACCCGGTGTGATTGCCATGGGAAGGAGGAAGAGTGGAGCTCTCGAATGCTTGTGAGATGTGATGTTTAGTCCCAGCATTTCTTTTTGGAAGCTAGTGTGCTTTTGGCAAGACGTAAGCTTTGCTCAGAGCTTGAAATGTGGTTTGCATGCACCCATATTTCAAATGGTTTTTTTCATTGCTCGTTTTCATGCTTGTGTCTGTTCGTTGCTTCCCTCCTTCCCTCTCCCAGTGTTTTAGTGGGGGTCTGCTTTGTATGCTTTGGGTTTTATTTTATTTGGATTCCTTTCTCTTCCCTCCAATGTATGCTTTTATTCGGTGGCTTATTGAGCAGATGGATTTCTTCTTTCCTCCTCTGTGTACAGAGATTACAGTACTACTTCAATTTGGAATATTTCTCAATGGAAAACAGACTTTACAATGTACTCTCCTGGTACATGAGGACGTTACTGTAGCATTCTGGTCCCAGCATGGTGTGGTGCTTCTCTAGCAGTCACCTTGGCATGCTGGGTTCTGCTGAGCTGTTGCTGCTTTTTTGGAAGTCTTTACTGCACCCATTTCATTTTCTACCTTATCTCACTTTTTCTTTTCATGCAGATAATTTTCTTTGCTTCACTTCTTCAAAGACATCTTCATCGAGTTGGATAAAACACCTTTCCAAGCTTTGGATGTTTCATGGGTTCATTGTCCTGTCTTCTAGCTTAGTTGACTCTCTTTCTTTAGCGCCTGTCTCAGGACATGCTCCGTTTGTGCTCTGCTGTACAGAAACTCTACATCTCTCAGTGTAAAATAAAAATCCCAGCTGAATCCCTTTTGCTATTCCCTTGCTTTTTATTTATTTAATTATTTCAGTTACTAATAAAAACTGCTTTTTTGCCGTTAGGTATTTAAATTTTTTTGGTGTTTCCCTTTTTTTATGCAAACACTTTTGCCTGAATGTTGACAATCCAAAGCTACAGATAGCAGTCGAGGGGATGAAAATACTGCTCTTGGTATTTTGAGATCAAAAGCAACCAGTCTTTCTCCAAGTCCAATGCAGATAAAATGACAAATAGATGTAACAGGAATTTTTGCAGTTGTTAGTGTTAGGCCAAAATCTGCAAGGACACTACTTCCTTGCGGTCGCTTGGTCGTGGGAGCACGGCTGGGAGAGTGGTTAAATCCTTGACACTAGATTTTTTACTTTAAAATCTGCATTTTTCCCCTGGCTTGATGCTGAAGACTTCCTGTTTTTATAAGTATTTGTTCATGAACTTAAATACTTGAGACAGATTTAAAGGGGTAGTATACAAAAGTTTAAAATCATCTTTTCAGCCAAAAGCAGTCCTTTAAATCTCTTGCAGAAATGTTTTCCCTTTTTTACACCTTGATTGCTCAGCAAAGATATTGCTTGCTAACTTTTTTTAATTTTTTTTTTTAACATTCAACTTAGGTTGAGTGGCATGATAGGATTGGAAGTTCAGCAGGAAGGTTTCAGGAGCTCTCCACTCCTGTGCTTAGGTCAGACTTGCGAGTTCAAATTGCAGACTCAAGAGAAATGTTTCAGAACTGGAGTAGGAAAACTCATGATTCCACTAAGAATGAAATTCTGCAAAGTGGCCCATACAGATTTCACAGATTTCAGGTTTGAAAGCATAAACGTTGGCTTTCAGCTGATTAGGCAGTGCCTAATTAAGAATGAAGCATTACATACTGACACCCTGGGGGTTTTTACTGTTACTTGGACCTAGAGAGTTTATTGCATTATTTTAATTCCATTTTCTTCACAATGAAAGAAGTTGTTTTCTATTTCACATTGAAGTGAATCGGTTTAGATTCTGATTATGCCTGTCACTGTATATGGTGCCGAAGTTTCTGAGTCACTGCAGCTAAACTCAGCGTAGCACAGCTGAGTTTTAGTTTTTAGCATGTAGAATCATGTAAATGCAGCTTTCTTGTTCAAGATTATTCATCAGTGCAGTCTAGGCTAGTTTTCCTCCCCTCCCCAAAACCTGTTTTCCAAATAAGGCTTGCAAATGGATGCATCCTCTTCCCCCCTGCCATAGTCAGATGGCTTTGGCTCATCCCAGCTGTTTATCCCATGACCTAATGGAAGTGGCTTTGGGGAGAAGCTCCAGTACAGGGTATGTATCAGCAGGCACAGGTTGTCTGAGTAAGAAAGTTGAATAACTTCTCATCAGTTGAGATACAGTCAGGGGGTTTATACGCTGTGTGTATTGCAACTGAAAATGTTTAGTGTGTAGGTTAATCAAGTATAATGGGGTGAGCATCTGTAAAATGACTGCAGCTAAAGTGGCTAGCTTCACACACGCAAGAGTTACGGGGAGTATGGTCAGCTGGCACTTGTCAGCTGAGCCAGAGTAATTTATTCTACAGCAACTCCAACCCCTTAATCCATTGTAGGTGTCAGTTTGTTCTGTCACCTTGCAATGCTGTTTTTAAGAGAAGTAGAAAAAGCCAAACCCAGTGTAGAAACCTGTTCATTTTTAATGCAGTGGTTTTGAACATCAGTATTTAAATCTTCCCTTTTCCTTCAAACACACGTAATCAGCTCTCTGCACTGTAGGGCAATGAATTGCTGGAGAGAGTACTGGAAATGTGCAATGCAATGCAGATATCCAGGTTGCCGTGTGGCGAATTTCTAGCTGGCCCTGCTGCACTGATGATGACTCCACAAAGCTGTTGTTTCTCACCGCAGCATATTTCCACGCTCTTGTCGCTGTTGGACCCGACCTGTGAGTTACGTTTTACAGCCCATGAGGTCCGGCCACGTGTAGGTAGTTTTGTACACGAGGCTTGTTGACAGGAGCGCAAGGCTGGCTCTGCTGTGCTGAGGCTGAGCCCTGCTGGGTCTGCACCAGAGCTTCAGCTCCCTGCTTGGCCTGAGGTGGTTGCCCACAGAGTGCTCCTGTGACTTTACCTCTGTGATAAATGGTAACCTAGACAGACTGGCTGTGGGTAATCGAGAGCCGGCTGTACACTCAGCCTGTGTTTTCCCTGCTTTACCTGGGGGTTTTAGTCTCATTTCGGATGTTGAGAAATACTGTGTCTGCCTCAATTAGGGAGGGGAGTTTCCTGGGATGAAGGTAAGCATGAAGTTCTTAGTTCAAATTATGTTGTCATGTTTGAGTAACAACTAAATAGAGTTTGCAAAACAAAGTGAGATTTTAGTTACTCAGGGGGTTCAAAACTTTTTCTACATATATGTGACAATATCCTGGTAAGAGAGAGAAGACCCAGTTGCTACTGGTCCAGGATCAGAGCTGTGAAATGTGCCCTGGTTTTACTGAGCTGGCTGTTGGAGTTTGGCTGGAGGGAAAGCTGTGAGGAGTTGCTGCTCACCACACAAGTATGTCCTACAGAGCAGTTTACTACACAGCTTTGCTGTTGCTGTGGCCAGAGCCTGCAGGGGAAGAGGGTTTCTGTGGAAGCCGTTAGGAAGCTTGTGGAAAAGAATCAGAAACAGTCATGTCCTGTGAGGGAGTACTCTGGAATCAAGAGGTCAGGAGTGCAGGTCAAATCTAGACTATTGAGAAGAATATGGACAATTTGAGAAAGCAAGACAGTCAGAAACCATCGTGGGACATTCCTTCACCCTGCAGAACAGCTCTCACTACATGTACTGTCACAACATAGCTCTGCCTGTTCTCTTTGACCCTGAATGTGAGCCATCCTCTCTGTTTGCTGGTTTTGAGCAACACGGGTATCCATGCTTCCATTTCATTTGCATTGTTTGGGTTTGTTTTCTTAGGAAGCGCAGCTGGACAATTCAAAGTCATCAAAGTGTGTTAATAACAGTAACTGAAGTATGTTTCCCTACCAAAAATACCATTTCAGTTGTCAGATTCCCTAGGAAAGGAGTCTGATCTGAGTCAGACCTAGTGGTAGTTGGCTTTCAGCATGTGCCCTGCTGTTAATTACCCTTGTGGTGATGCCGTTGCTCTCCCTCGACTAACTGATGATGTTCCACCACATCTTAATTAGTTTACAAAGAAAAATGGCACTCATAGAGTAAATCTTTCACACACCGTACAGAAAGATTAAAGCAGGACTTGATTCTTCTAGGAATGTAGCTGCAGCTCTTCTGTTTCTGTCCTCACCTGTCTCACGGCTGTTCCGCACAACAGGAGTCTTAGACAGTTCTTCATAGACTATAATAGCTCTTCCTTGGAGTAGCTATTTAATTACTAGAGTTCTAGAAGCAAAGGTAAAGTGTTTCTCCGTATGTTACTGAACTGTCTGTGGTGTGACCAGTTTCTTTATTAACTCTTACTTAACTGTTTTCTCTGTCTAATCTGTCTTCATTCTGCCTCTTTTTTTCCCTTCTAACCTGCTTGCTGCCTGTACAGACCAACTCTACCAGCAACTTGAGCAAAACAGTCGCCTAACTAATGAACTAAAGCTGGCATTGAATGAGGATTAAACTTTAGTGTGACTATATTGTTGAAAAATTACTTGTTCCAAATTCTCTTTAAGAATTAATTGGCAAATGAAGAAATAAGCAAGAAGTCTAGAAATTGATATTTTTTTTTTCCAGGCTGTTGATTCTGTGGTAAATTTATGGATTAAATTCTCCATTTTCATTGGAAAAAAATGAAAATGACTTTTCTGGATAAGGCTTTTCATTATCTGTGTGCACAGCTCCTTTGGAGCAGCAGTAAGCTCTTGGGTTGTGCAGTAGCTCCTCTCCGCTTCAGTGAACAGCTACAGCATTTAGCTAGCGGTGTCCAGAAAGTAACAGCCTGCCTTGTCCAGAGACACTCGGTTTACTGGCATCATTAATTGGCCTTGAGTTTCTTACTAGAACATGCATAAGAGAAAAATATTGACCAGGATTCATATTTCCATGTTTCAAAACCAGCGTAAGGGATGCTTATAGCTGGTTTGTTACCTGGAGACTTTAATGCAGTAATTTTGCACTGTGAATTGGGCTTGTATTTGACTTAAACCACAACAAAACACAATCAAACAAAAAAACTAGGGATGGGAGCTCCACCTGCAAATACCCGGTCAGTGTAACGGTATGCTTGTGTTAGTATGAAGTCACTATCACCGGATTCTGGTAGGATGCAGCTCTAGAACGTTGTGCTCTTTTATTGTATCAAATAAGTGTGTGAAATGACTCTCCTATAAAAGTGTGCATGCAACATAAAGCTACTAACTGTAATTTTCTTTTCTAGAAGAAAGAAATTTCTTAAAGGTTACTTCACTGGAGAAAGGATTACTTTTTCTGTTCTTTGCAAGTCCTGAATTACATGAAACTTAAAAGTATGGATCTGCAAAGACCTTTATTTTCTTTATTGCACTACTTTAAAAAAAATTAATTTCAAAAGCCATTCACCATCCCACCTTCCTATAAGCAAAGAGCTTCTAGAACATGCAAGAATTGTGTCTGTGTCAGCAGTGCATTTTCTCAACAAATGCAGCTGTCAACAGTTCTAAACTTGCATTACTTGCTGTTTGGTTTATTAATCTGGAATTCTCTCCAGTTGTGTTTTCTGGGGAAATTGGTATTTATGAGCATGCACATTTCTTACCTTTCTAAACCCTGCGATAGAAATGATGATTGCATGCCGTCGTGTTCTGCAAATCAGTGCCTCCAAAGAACTGCTATTCATGTTTTAATTTTCTAATCCCACAACAGAGAAAGTGGCACATGCCAAAGAAGAAAACCTTAGTATGCATCAGATGCTGGATCAAACTTTACTGGAGTTAAACAACATGTGAAAACCTTCTTAGCAGCAACCACATTATTTGTTTTATTATTTTTACACCTGCTTGCCGTGAAACCCCATAAACTTGTCTTTATTCTAGTTTCACCACAGTCACAAGAACGTCTGCTAAATTATCAGGCAGGGGTCAGGGAAACACCAAAATGGGCAAGCCATGTGCGGGTTAAGCTATATTACATTACGGTTTAAATGTGCCATGTCCCAACACAAATGTTACCTACACTTCGTAGCGAGTTCAGCAGTTCAGTATGCTTGGTCTTTTGAAGAATCCTGGCTGTGGCAGAAAGCGTCCCACCTCAAGTGCCAACTAGAGTTGTTAACAAGAACGATTGATGTTCAAGAGAGATCGGGTGGCAATGGTGCTATTCTGAACAAAAGGTTCTACTGAAGTCTTTTGTTTGATATCAGACAAGTCAGGAGTTTTCCAGCACGGTAATTTCTTTTTATCAGAATTTGATTATCTGCGAGGATTTGGACTTTCTGTGCCTTCTAACTCAGTCAAATGAAGGCATGCAAGCAGCAGAGAAAAGCAAAGCCTTCTGGAGGTTAAATTACGTTCTTGCAACTCAATACCGAAGTGTAGGTCAGCATTTCACCTTGAGTAGTCGTTCAATTGTATTTTTCATGTTGAAATGAAGAGTCAATAAATTCAGGAGAAAACAAATTTGGAAGAGATTGTTTTAAAATGTATTTTATTTGTGTGGATTTGGGGGAGGGGGAGGAATTTATAAATCGATATTCGCCTCACTTTTTTTTGTTTGTTTGTTTCACACTTCCTTTGAGCAGTTTTAAAAGTATACCTGTATGTAAACATTGTATAATGATATGGAATAAAATGCACATTTTAGGACATTTTTTTTAAACTTTGCTCTCCTGTCATTTGTTTTTCATTGTTGGCTTTCTGTTTATCACCGTGTAAAATACGTGCGTGTGCAGTGTCTCTGGAATACGCTGTGAAGATGTTGGCCTTCTGTCTTGTCTGTGCTGTTAGGCTAAGGGATCAAAATGCAGTGAAATGCAGTGGTTGGGACTGGTGTAGATCGGAGTTCCCGGCTGAAAACCAGCATTTCTTTGCAGGTCCTGCCCATGTTGCAGGAACGTGTCCCCATCCCTTGCTTGTATTCCCAGATAGGTGCAGAATGCAACAGGGCCCTCATGGGTGGTAGAGCTTTCCAAAATTATTTGCTGTTGAGCAGAACTGTTCTCAGTAAGATGGTTGCAGAACTCCCACAGACTTCTGTAAGAAATGACCCCTAAAGTCCATGCTCTTGGAAACACGACTGTTGTGTGTGTATCTTAATGTGTTACTTTACTTCAATACAGTGATAAACTGTCCAAAATGATGTGCCAAGTTGATGAGAGATCCTTTTACCCAACTTTTCAGTACTAGTTGCTAATTTCTACGTGTGTAGGTACCTTTATTTGAATTACAAAGTCTGTCGATAAGCAACTTCAGAACTTCAAAAATAATTCGTGTTCCTTCTTTTTCTGTAGTATATTGCTGAAAGTTGATGCTGTATCCATCCTGCTAGCAGCAAGGAGCTCAGTAGGAGACAGGTATAGATAACCTTCCAGATCATCAAAGATTCTCCATTAGTGGATCATTAACAAGCAACTGAGCACAAGTGACTTTCTCAGCAGCTGGTGTAGTGGTGAAAGGGTAAAGTAATACATAGGGATTTCGGTTTAAATGGGAGTTGGAGAGGGAAGATGTACTGGTGTGAGTCTCTGGCTTCTTTGTTGTTTGTGTTTTAAAAGGGAGAACCTAAAAACATTACAAGCTTTTGCATGATTCATCAGTTGCTGCCAAGTGATCCTGAATTGAAAGGATGAGATCCCTGGCTTCATGTTTCCCTTTTAAATGTTACTGGGAAGCAAAATATATGCTACAAGGCTCTGACAGTGCCTTAAAGCTGTGCTGGAAGCTGACAGTCTAAAGCTCCAAGTAACAGTTGTGCAGAGCGAAGTTATTCTAATTTCCTTCTCCTTCCTTTGAACGAGCATGAAATGAAAATATCAGGTAATTGGACTCTTACAAGTTCCAGCCTCTGTGCGCTCGTGGCTTTGAGTGTGCTGCTGGAGATAGAAGGGCTGCTTGCAGGAGGAAGTACGCTGGGTGCTGGTTTGTAGAGTAGAGCCCAAGGCCACCCAGAGAGTCGTCGGCTGTGCTGGGAGCTGAGCTGAGGAGTTCCTGGCACTTGGCCATGAGTTTTAAACAGCTGAGTGTGCTGCCTGCTCCACTGCATTGCTTTTACAGTCCCATGGTTTGTGCTTCAGTCCTAACGATGTGTCTGAGTGAGGTCAGACTCTTAGCTGCTTAAAATTACTTGCTTTCCAGGAGACCACAAACTGCTCTGTGGTTTGAGGAATATGAATTCACCTCTTACTGTATGTAAGGATAAGGAGAAGGCTGTGGTTTTACTGTCTCTTAATGAGATCATGTCACCATTAAGAGCAAGCATGTGCAAGCAAGGAGATAAGAATTAATCTGAAAAAATCTGTTTGTAGAACAGGCTTCCCCGAAGTGCAGCGTTAAACCATGAAGCTTCCTAATCGGTAAATACAAGCTTTCCGGTTCCAAGGAGAGCTGAAGGGAGCAGTGAACAAAATGGTGAATCACACCCAGTGTTTTTGCTTGCTGACAAGCAACAGGCACTTAAATAGGCATATGGATGTTTCTACTGTGTTTCATAAGCTACTGCCCATTATGGATTCTTTGCATGCAGTGCCTAATCAAACAAAACTCAGGGAAGCTGGAAAGCATTGGCTTGTAAAAATAAATAAATTTGGCTCTGATTTGACCCCATTCCAAACAAGTGGGATTTTCTCCCTCTTGCAGGGAGAAAAATGTTAGCTCTAAAAATTTGTTGAATTACAGCAGCTTGCACCATTTAGCATTCCTCAAGATGTGTGTCTTGCTTTGGAGAGCCCTTTTCTTCAGTGCAAACCCACATTTGGCAGTTGGAAGAACACCATTACTGTGCAGTCATGCTATGTAATTTCCTTGGTTGTTTTGTGAATTGTTGTCTCTCAATGAAATGAGGAGTTCTGAGAGCACCAGAACTGGCAAAACCTGCCTTCTTGCAGATTCATGTGCTATGGTTGCTTGCAAACTTGCAAGGAATTTTCTTCCAGATAGTGAGACATTTGTGTTGTCTCTTGCTCCCTCCTGGGGTTTCTGTGGTGTCTAATAATATGCAAAACAGAGTATTTTTTTCCTCAGGTGTTTGTTTCGTTGGGGTTTTAAAAATTTTTTATTTTTCAAATAATAAACCGGAAGCATCAGTGAAAGATTAAGTGAGAATTATAGCAAAAAGGTCAAGGCACTAAAGAAAATAAGGATAATGCTTTTATCTTCATCGAGATCCTGAAAACGCAAACAGAAATTGATTCCTTTTAATAGAGGGGAGCTCTGTAACTTACTTTCTTGACTGTGTGCTGTTTTCTTCCCAAGGTGTGGAAAATCTGTACGAGCTTGCACAATCTTGGCTTCAGTTGTGAAGCTGCCTGGTTTTCTCTAAATCCTGGCCATACCAATTTGTAAGCTGTTGCTGAGAGCTGCGTAAATGCAGGATACCCCTCCCAATGACAGCAGCTTAGGGAGTGGTTATCTCAGGTAGTTAATTTGTGAGAGCAGAAACAATGGGGAACAGGAGCAGACAGCAATCTAACAGGCACATAAACTATTCCTTCTCATTTGTTATTTCTTGACTCATAATGTGCATAATGAAAGGACGTTATGTAGTATTTTGGATTTGAATATTGTGGTCTTTAAGGGCACCTGAGCATTGTGTTCCTCCTGTCTCCTCATTGGTTTGAGGAATGGCTGGATAAAGATTAAACAGCATCTTTGTCATTAAAAAAAATAAATAGAACAAACACACAGAGAAGTCCTGGACCTGTAGCTGCCACTGCCAGTGCCACGTTTCACAATACACTGATGTGCATGGTTGTGGGAACATTGCTCTCATTTGTGTGCAGCAAGCATATATGAATCGGGGGTGTGAAAGTTTGGGGCCACGATCCTACAAAGTATTCTGAATGCCTTTTATTCCAGGGCCTGACCATGATCTGCTTCTCGGGATTATTCCTTTTATCAGCGTTGTTACCATTTTTTTTCCCTGAGATTGAAACAGAAATGTTGAGGAAGCGTCCGTGTGATTTGTGTCAGCCAAAGCTCGGGGCAAACAGTGTTTCTTTGGATAAAACCTGCAAAGGCCTGAAACCTCGTGATAAATTGTCCAGCCCACTGAGGAAAATGATGCAGATCTGGTGTCTCTACAGTAGAATTCGTGAAAGAATCATCTGGAAGATGAAACTGCAAAGCTCTGGTAAGTTGTTTTAAATTGCTTAGGACATGTTGGTATTGATCTTCAGGTGGAGATCTGTGTGAGTTTCCAGTTTAAAAATGGAGCATTTCTTTGCAGCTCCACCTACAGTTTGCACATTTCTCTTGACAGCAGCCCTAGCTGGAGAAACAGCCCGGGAAAATGCTTCACAGTCTTTCCTGGATTATGGTTTTCTGTAACCAGCCAGGAGGAGCCTGCCAGACTCCTCTCCACTTAATCTGCTTTGCTGTACTACCTCCTCATTTGTTTATTGGACACATGGAGACTATAAAATAGGCTAAAGGGATGATGTCATTTGTGCAGGATGTCCAGAAGGAAAAAACGTATCTAGAAGGCTAACTAGATGAGAAAGCAGCTCAAAGGGAAACATTAAGGTAGAGTCGTGTACGGGGGCTAAAGGCCAATCACAGGCGAGTATAGACAGCATGAAGGTGATAGGCAAAAGAATGAATCCTCCGCATCTACAGGCTACCATGTAGCTACATCTTGTCCAGCTCCGGTAGCCTCCGCTTGTGTTCCTGCGGCCGCCACGTTCCTCTGCCACAAAGGAAAGTGGCTGCCTAAGTCCAGGTAGCAACAAATTCCTGCTCACCCCATATCTGGGTTTAAAGTACAATGTACAGGAGCTTTTCCTGTAAAAATCAATAAAATCCTTTCAGGGGTTCTCGTGACACCAGCATAATCTGGGTTAAATTTCTCTGTGCTGGGATTTTGTTATCAATTACCTTAACCGGGAAATCACGATACTTAGAGAAGCCAAGGCCATGATTTTTTGCTGCTTTGCTGCAGTTAGCATACATGTAGCAAATGCGTGTGCGCTGTTATTAAATTTGCATGCAGCCGTGTCTGAGGACAAGGCATTTCCTGGAGACTAACGACCGGGTGGGAAGGGCTGTGGATGCAAGACGCAGCCCAAGGGACTCAAGCTGGTTGTTAATCCATGGGAGGCGCTCTGTTGTCAATTAAAATAAAAAGTGCACGAGCCTTTGTGTGGAGAAGCAGAGATTATTGCTGGTTTGAGCAGTTAAATTATGGACTCCTCCCTCTACTTCCCCATCATTGTATGTGCTGCTAGCTTTAGGAATACTACAGCTAGCAGAAGGACTGATATGAAGGGTTTTCTCTAGACCCATTGTTTTTGTGAATCATTTGCCATTAACAGTTTGGATTTAATTAAGGAGCATAATAAACCCCAAGTTTAAATTTAGTGCAGATTGTCAAGGAGTTTGTGTCATTTTAACTAAGTTGTTTTAAAGAAGGTTGTTTTACCAAACCACGCATGCACATACACAACTTTGGCCATACACATCTAGAGACTATATAGAGCTGGGCCTGCCTGTTTGACTAAGCCTTAGTCAACAAACAGTTCCATTAGAGCAAAGTCTCAGTGTTGTAGAATCGGCCTTTATGGACTCATTGCACAAAGGGAAGTTCTCTCATGTACAAGCTGCTGGGTTTTCAGCTGCTGTCACGTTTGGTTATGTAGGTTTGAAAAACAAGCAGCCGTCCCCAGCGAGGACTGCAAAGCTCTATTCCAGTTTCTGGAAAAACAGAGTGGTGTTCAAAGGCGCTGGCCCGTTCGTGATCTGAGTAGGACACCTGCGTACTTTAATAAAGGTGGACAGTGCAGAATCCCTCTTGAAATTACAGTAAAACCAGAAAGCTCCAAAATATATTTTCCCAGTTCCTCTCTTCCCCATGTCTGTTTTGCCTTTGAAGCCATAATGAAGAAATAACTGTCTCTACTGATGTGAACAGCAGAACCGTGTCGCTTAGTTTCAGTTATAGATGCGTTACTCGGACAACGTGGGGATTTCTCTTATTTTCTATTTTATTTTCCTGTTTGAGCATTTCCAGGAACACCAGCTATCCATATAAGAAATGCTTTTTACTCACACCTGTTGTTTAAATTTGACAGGCACCGAGTCAAGTAGGAACTTGTTAGCTTTCATTACACCACTTGGAAAAACTGCTGTCATCCATTAAGTAGAGCACAGCTTCCCCGCCAGCATCGGTACACCGTGGGCTTGATCCTCTCCTGATGCGTGCATCAGTATCGCTTACCTTCACACTACGAGATTGTTTTTATTGGAGATGAAGGGATGAAAAGAATCCAAGCTGAGCAGCAGACATTAAAATGAGTACGCAGGTATTAAAACTGTTCTGAGCAACGTTAATAATGCTGAAGTATAATTGTGAGTTAAGTGCGTGTACGTGTACCTGACATACACTGCTCTACACCAGAAAGTATATATAGCATCTAAAACTTGGACACGGTTCTAGTTTGGTTCAAGGTCAAAGAAATAATAATATTTCCAACTCAGGCAATTAATGGGTTATTTCAAGGGTCAGGAGGGACAAACTGTCCCACGCTTAGTGCTTTCTGGAGAAGTCAGTCATTGCAGGCAGTTAGCTTCCCTCAATAGTGAAGCTTTTTGTATTTTCTTAGTAGTTTCCCGTAGTACTGCATGCAGAGGTACAGAAGAAATACCCACTTTAGTTTTTGCAGCGATCTTGTTGCAGCGCCAATCTGTGTAAATGCCATTAATTTGATTAACTCTTACTTTACACGTATGGAAAGGGGATAGAGTAAATTCCTTCCCACTGATCTGTGTAGCAGATAGTAATTGTGCACTTGCACATCTTTAGAGAGGCTCTTTTGAAACATGCCTCAACTTGGGAACAATAATATGAAGCAAAGGAACGGCGTTTGTAGTATGCTCGGACTCGCTCTGGTAAGAATACGCAAGCTCGGTGCCAAATGCCTCCACCCAAATATCCGAGATGTTACTAATTTGATAAGAGGCCCTTTCCTGTTTTTCACTCGCCTGTGCAGTTTCTCAAGCTGCCTGTGCACAGTTCTCACAGGGAGCATTTTTAGTGCCTGACGAGTGAAATGAAGGTGTGATTGCAGCACAGGTAGGTGAAACCACACTAGAACGGGGACCGTAGCGCTGAACGTGTGGAAAATGGGCAGGCAACCAGCAGGCATATATAGCTGGATGAGTATTTGATGTGAACTGCAGAGGAGCGTTTGCTTGTGTGACAGCAATTATCAGTGAGAACACCTGCTGGAGCTTCAAAGAATGTCGAATGGCTTGGAAAAATTGCCAGAAAAAATAGATCCTGAGGAGGGTGTAGAGTCTTCTGTCTAGAAGAACAGATAAAGACAGTAAATACGAATCGGGACTGTATTCTTCACACAGGGATATGCCTGAAGATTCACATGCAAAATCTGGAAAAACATTTTTCCTCCTGCTGCTCTTACCTGCCAAAGCAAATATGCCTGTTGTTTTCCTTCCTGACTTTTGCAGACACCTGCTGTGAAGGTGGCACGCAACTCTGGCGCTTCGGAATGACTGAATGCAGTTGCCCGGCCCGCTTCCTTCCCGAGTAAGTCAGGCAGTGTCAGGCAGGCAGAGTTCTCACTGCCACGTTTCTTGGCATACAATTGTCTGGGACTTGTTCATTTTGTTGAGCTTTATATTTTGAGGAGGAACGCTGGAAAAAGATGTAGTTATCACCCAGTTATCACCAGGAGCTCTGCCTGGAG
Organism: Todus mexicanus; assembly: GCA_013389965.1. Classification (NCBI taxonomy): domain Eukaryota; kingdom Metazoa; phylum Chordata; class Aves; order Coraciiformes; family Todidae; genus Todus; species Todus mexicanus. Next base: position 22,427 of record WEIS01068666.1, read on the forward strand.
CAGGCTAGAAAGCGTTCCTGAATGCCTGGAGTTCCTAATTGTATCTTTGGGCTTGTGAGTTTCAGAATGATACCTTACTGGTGATGTATTTAATGGTGTACTGGTTTGCACCTTCTGTGATTTGTTACATTGTTTTAAAGCAGCATGCTGCAGTCTGGAGAGAGGTGCCTGGGAAAGGCACACAGGTGCTGCAGGCAGTGGTTACACGAGCCATCATCTTCCATGGGGTATTGTACCTCTACCCACCAACCGGGGAGAAAAGCCAGGGAGGGTGAAAAGGTTACACGCAGCAACTGCAGTCTTGTGATAAATGTGAAGCCCTTCTCAGGGACAAGATTGTTCAGTCCTCTGTGCTTGGTTTTCTACCAGAAAAGATTGTTGCCTGGAGAATAACTTCAGCAAATCCAGGAAATAATTCTGTATGGTGGTTTTTGTTGTTTGGGGGTTTTTTTTGATTATTACTATTATTGGGGCGGGGGGAGGAGAGGGAGTAATGGTTTTATTTTTTCACACTGATGTGTTTTGCAAATGTTCCTTCACTACGTACTTTCAGCTGGTGACAATCATTTCTCCTCCGAGTCCCAGGAGGTTTAAAGTAGTCCCCGAATGAAAATTATATGGAAAATCACCACTGAGAGTTTTGAAAGTGATGTTTTTGCAAAGAAGAAATAGAAATGTGTGCATTCTTCGCCTGGTTTGTAAGCACAGCACGGCTCCTGACATGAAAAATATTTCCTCAGCTCCTACCCTGCTGTTCCTAGGATCTGTGTCAGCCTGCACATAACTTGTAAAACTACAGCAGTAACAATGCGGCATTATAAAACTCTTCCATATTCTATTTTATTGGAAATAAACAATCCCCAGGTGATGCATCCTGAGTACAGAGGTAAACAAAGTAAATTAAGGAGAGTTGTGTTCCTTTGAGGGGGGAGAGGGGGAGTGTCAGGGGCCTGCTGCTGGGAGGGCAGCACATGCACTGTACTCGTGCAGGTGTCACCTTATTTGATAAGCAAATAACCCTCTGAGAACTGCTGTGCTGACCACGACCAAGCAGAAAGCATACGTGGGTGAGGAATCCATAACAACAACTCAGCTCAGGAGAGACCGTGACATCCGAGAGAGGTCCTACACCGATGGAAACAGCCCTTTTGCTAACCACTGGTTAAACCGATAAGGTTTCTTACTGCCATCTGCTGTATGAATGCTTCAAGTCAAGAGGGGAGTAACATTTCTGTCTCTTGGTTCTCAAATAAAATAGCTTCTGGAAAGACAGAAAGCAGAGCTCGATTTCGCTCTACGTTTAACATTCATTTGTTGTCTTTTCAAATTTGGAAAGAATTTGTTGGGTTTTAAAAAATCTTCCCTTACTGAGAGTAGGAACATCAGCTACGATCAAGGGAATCATTATCCCTTTACTCTGCATTTTCTGTCAACACGTTTCCCTTATGTCTATGTATACAAACATAGCTAATATTTTTTAATTGTTGCTTTCCTGGTTATCTTCATTTTATCTAGCACAAATATAAATTATAATCCTTTTGGACAATTGTAGCTTTCATCTGTTAATTGTTTTCCATTAAATTCAAAGTTTTGAGATCCAGAAGTCTTTACAAAAGACACAATCTTTACTTACTGGAATCCACTTGGAATAATTGGAATCTCTTGGAGTTATGGAACATTTCAATGTTTTGCAATGAATCCAAACAACAGAAACAAAGGAGTTTCCTTACGCTGCTACTTGCTTAATTTTTAAAAGCCCCTTCCTACAAATTCACCATGGAAGCTTCAGTTCAGATCTGTGGCAGTTATAAGTGGTATTGAATAGGATGAAGGAGCAGAGCTGGGCTCGAGATTTCAAAACCGACAGGTCCTTTATCAGGGAAATGCTATTAGGCACCACTTGAGTCCTATGATTCAAACCTTAGATGTTGTTCATCAAAAACATTGTCCATCGTTTCATTTTCTATGGAAGTGTTAAATCTAAGGGGATGTTGCTGTAGAGTTTTGCCATATCGGGGAGCTAGAAAAACAAATGAGATCATTGTAGCAAAAACACTGAGCCCGATCTACAAGCAGGAATTGCCATAATAACGTCTGTTAAACATTGCTGAGACCTCAGAATCCACTAAAGCACTTGCGGAAACAGAGAAGGACTGACTGAAGTGGTGATTTTATTTTTTTTTT
>WEIS01068668.1:0-27546 GCA_013389965.1 Todus mexicanus
GAGAGGGTGATCAATCATTGGAACCAATTTTGTCTCCTTGTGAGCTGCTCCCAGGGCTCCCAGAATTTTTCCTGTATGCTTTGTGGTCTCAACCCTATGCAAAGACCCTAGTGAGACCTACTTATGACCTTTCAGGACTTCAAGGGGCCTGTCAGAAAGATAGGGACAAACTTCTGAGCAGAGCATCTTGCAACAGGACAAGGAGTGATGGTTTTAAACTGAAAGAAGGAGATTTAGACTAGAAAGAAGGAGGATGTTGTTTACACTGTGAGTGTTAAGTCCTTGGCACAGGTTTCCCAGAGAGGTGGTGACTACCCCATCCCTGGAACCATTTGAGATTAGGTTGTCCAGAGTTCTGAGCAACCTGCTCTAGTTGTAGATGTCTTTACTCACTGCAGGAGGTTAGACTAGAAGGCCTTGAAAGGTCCCTTCCCACTCAAACCATTCTGTGATTCTATGATTCTGTGTCTGCATATACCATATGTATGTGCCATATATATATGCACCAGTGTCATATAGCATTGCAGATAGTCCGCTGATTTTCAGTAAAACTTGAAGTTTTACTGTGTCTCCTTTGTACTTCTCAAGTTGTGTGAGCAGTGAATATGAGTAACGGTTGGAGGGAGGTGGGGTTATGTTGATACAAGCAGAAGCAATGGGCAAATTGAGAGTGGATGTAGCATTCAGAAGAGCAGATACTGAGGAAAAGCAATAAACATGCACCTGGAGTTTTTGGGGGGATAGAAAAGTTACACATACAACAAAATTGTATTTCAAGGCTAAACAGAGCATGTTAGAGCTTATCTATCAGCAATGTTGGTTTAGAATGGATTCTAAAATAAAACATTGAAAAAAAGGAAAGAAAATATATACAGAAGGCTTGTTATTAATGAACTTGGATTAATAGAGAACAACAAAACCCATGAAACGGAGAGTTATGATTAACTTTCTTTGTTTCGGCTACAGATTTCAGTAGTCTCCAAGCAGCAGACAATCTCACATACCACATACTTCATGCTGCAGTAATTAGAGACAGAGAGCTAAGGATGCAATTTCAGCATTTTACTTTAAAAACAATAGAGAAAAAAGCTGTCTTCTTGGCTGAATTTGCTTTTACTGGTGTACTTTGGCTTTTGCAGGTATTTCCATTGTGCTGGTATGACCCCTTATGATATGTGTGATTTATGGTTCATTTAGAAGTAGTGTGGAATATTAATTTGGATAGCATCCTTGCCTTGTTAAGGTTTTGATTAGCTTTTTAAAGGCTCATGTCGCTTTAAACCACTTTGCATATCGTCTTCTTACGTCTTCTTAAAATGTGCTGTGGGGAGTAATTTATTCCAGCTGCTCATGATGGCTTGGATTCCAATATATGAAGCAGCTCTTTGATACATTATAAATCTTCATCTGGTTTGTGTCACGACGTGCACAGGAGATAAGTCACAGCTGTATCACAGCATGGTGAGCAACCAGACAGCAGCGAGCTGGAAAAAATCATTGCTACATATAGGCTTAAACAAACTAATTTATGTTTTTGTTCCTTTCATCAAGAAAAGGAGCTGCCACTTGAAGGTAGGAAGGCTCTATAGAGAGATCTGGCCAGGCTGGATCAATCAGCTGAGACCAACGGGATGAGGTTCAGTAAGGCCAAATGCCAGGTCCTGCCGTTGGGTCACAACAACCCCCTGCGACGGTCCAGGCTGGGGCAGAGTGGCTGAGAAGTGCCCAGCAGAAAAGGCCCTGGGGATGCTGGTCAACAGCTTCATGAAGGTGAGCCAGTGTGTGCCCAGGTGGCCAAGAAGGCCACCATCATCCTGGCTTGGATCAGCACAAGTGCGTCCAGCAGGAGTAGGGCAGGGATTGTCCCCCTGAACTGGGCACTGGGGAGGCCATATCTCAAATGCTGGGTTCAGTTTTGGGCCCCTCAATCCAAGAAGGACATTGAGGGACTGGAGTCCAGAAAAGGGCAACGAAGCTGGGGAATGGTCTAGAGCACAAGTGTTGTGAGGAGCGGCTGAGGGACCTGGGGTTGTTGAGCCTGGAGGAAAAGAGGCTCAGGGGAGACCTTGTCGCTCTCCACAACTCCCTAGAAGGAGGTTGGAGCCAGGTGGGGAGTCCAACCTCTAGGCCACATCCCTCAGCTCTACATCTCCACAGCTTTGAACCCCTCCAGGCATGAGGACTCCACCACTGCCCTGGGCAGCCTGGACCAGACCTTAATAACTCTTGTGGGGAAGAAAGTGTTCCTCACTTCCAGACTAAACATACCCTGGTACAACTTGAGGCCATTTCGTCATGTCCTCTTGCTTGTTCCTTGGGAGAACATACTGACCTCCGCCTCCAAATACAGCACAAGCTATTCATAGTGAATTTCAATTTTCCAGCTAGATTGTGCTGTTAGGCTGTATCTCTTCATCCAGCAGGACAACACACTGTAAAGACCAAATCCAGGCTTCCTGCTGCTGGCATCAGTGGAATGTGGGACTCATCTTGGGCCGGTGTCAGTTTGCTCTGCTGTCCTGGTAGAAGAAAAAATACAGCAGGGAGATGCTGTTGGATCGCTGCTAAGTGAGAATTTACAGCAGCCAGGACCAAGGATTGACGAGCTCCACTGAGCACCCAGCCTGTCTGTGGTGTCTCCAGCATCAATATAAATACTTCTTTCAGTCTTTTTTTTAGACGCTTAGGACTCATCTTCATGGATGGGGGCGCCTTCCTTTGAGATAACTCAGGTGGCAGTTGCTGGAGGGTTGGTTTAGCAGCAGCTGAGCTGCCGTAGCTTTCAAACTAATGTGTTAATTGATTTTAGGATGGGCTGTGATTTACATGGATGGCTTCAGTAGCTGCAGTGACTCATTCCCACAGCAGGCATAGAAACAGGGAGATACTGAGAGGAGGAGTGACAACATAGAAATACGAGTGGTAAGAGCATAGTCAGGGATATCTGTCCCCTCTCCACATTGACCCAGAACAGAAGAGTGGACCAAAGTAAGGCAGCTCCATGGCTTAGTCCTGAATACTTTAACTTAAAATGTTTGTTAGTCTTTTGTGTTATTTTTGCTTCTTAGCAGAACCCAAATATAAACATTCATGCTCAATTTCTTGAAAACATGCTTGTTTATTTTATGTGTGACCATGGTGGCAGAAGGACACCCTACAGGAGAGACAGCCACTGGGAGCAGCACCCTTGAGATCAGAGCCTGGTCCAGAATCCTGTGAGATTACAGACTCATGACACAAAAAAGCAACAAAAAATGTAACAAATGTTATCACAAAATTTTGAGGATATCTTCTCAATGATGATCAATATCTAAAGGATGGAAGGCAGAACAATGGGGCCAGTGGCGCCCAGCAACATGGCAAGGGGCAATGGGCACAAACTGGAACTGGGCAGGTTCCATTTGAACAGGAGGAGAAACTCCTTTCCTGTGAAGGTGGCAGAGCCTGGCCCAGGCTGCCCAGAGAGGTTGTGGAGTCTCCTTCTCTGGAGAGATTTCATGCTTGCGTGGACAATGTGATCCTGGGTCCCCTGCTGGAGCAGAGGGTTGGACCAGATGATCATAGAATCATAGAATGGGTTGGGTTGCAAGGGACTTTAAAGATCAACTAGCTCCAATTCCCTGCCATGGGCAGGGACACCTCACACTAGACCAGGTTTCTCAAGGCCTTATCCAGCCTGGTCTTGAACATTTGCAGGGAGGCGACATCCACAACCACTCTGGGCATGGGGTTATACTTCTGGTGACTCACGATGGCACCATTTCAACATCAACCTCTTCAATTTTAAACTGAAATATTTTCTTTTGCACCAGAAAGGAAAGCTGTCCACTGAAAAGCATCCTACTTCTCAAATGATTCTTTTGCCTCAGAGCTATTCATACAAATACTGCTGAAGAAATCAGATCTCATAAGCATGTTACAGAACCACAGAATCAATTAGATTGGAAAAGACCTTTCAGATCATCAAGTCCAACCATCAGCTGAGCACTACCAGATCAGCCCTAACCATATCTCTCAGCACCACATCTCCACTGCTTTGAAAATCCTCCAGGGATGGGCACTCCACCACCTCCCCGAGTCCACTGCTTAAATGTCGTAAGGTCAGGATTTGAATGGTGGCAAAACCTTTAACTGATTTTTTTTTTTCCTGAATGTTGGTTGACATGGTGAATGCTGCCTACTGTTAAGTAACAGTGTTCCTTTATAATGTACTTTTTATAATGCCTGTAATCATCATCTTACCCCACATTTGAAAAAAACAATTTCTTGGAATATTGCCCATCTCTCTGTGGTAGTTTGAAGAGCCAAGAACAAAATGCTGTCTGAACCTGAGATGATTCTAAATTTGAGAATAGTCAGGTGTAAGATTTGTCTGGATCTGTTTCTAGACTTGCAATTTCAACTATGCTTCTATATATGAAAAATCTTCCTAAATAAACTGCACACAAAAAAAATGTTGAACAAAAAAGTGAGGTAAAAAAATAAGAAATGGATAGGGGATCTTGTAGTGCTACAGGAAAACCCAAGCTATACAGTGGTGTCTTTGTGGTGTCTCTGGTGGTGTCCCTGGTGATATTTCTGTTGGTGTATCTGGTGATAGCTTCAGTAACGTCTCTGCTGTATGTGCTTGTATCACTACAAAGTGCAGCTCAACTTCAGGAAGACCAAATACCACACAGGCTGTTTGGTTCCCACTGACTATTCAGCAAATGTGAAGGTGATAAAAAAAGTAAAAGGAAAGAAACAGCTAAAGCCCATATTTTTCTGTTTTGCTAAGATATGAAAATATTTGTGAATTTGCTTCCTTTGTTTTAAGTTCTTAGGCTAGAGACTCAAGCCTTGTCTGTATGTTTTGCATGAATATATATATAAAAATAATTGAAGAGTGACAAAAGCTACAACCTCATACGTACACCGTGCATAAAGATCTCCATACTGAAGCTGAGAGTTAGACTCAAAGCTACAGTATCTGCAAACCCTGGAGATGCACTACTTCTCTGCATGTGAAACTGCAGGACTGACTGGTAACTCTCAGAGCTGAGACAGATGTGAAAGAGAAGCAGCGCTTTGCGGCTGGAGAAACAGTCTGTCTGTCCAGCTATCCAAGCATCTGCAGGCACAAAGACCCAAGAGAGCACCAGGCACTAGGAAAAATGTTGCAGGACATGGAATTAAGTGAAAAATTTTTCAAGCATCATGGTTTTACTCTGACGTAGATTGTGCCAAAATTACTCAGCAGCCTTTTCTGATAGAAAAGTTCATGTTGTAGGTAAATGGGAGGTATTTAGAAGAGTGTAGCCAGCAGGTTGAGGTAGATTCTCCTCCCTCTCTACTCTGTCCTGGAGAGGCCACCTCTGGAGTATTGTGTCCATGTCTGGCTTCCCAGTTCAAAAGCGATGAAGAACTACTGCAGTCCAGGAGAGGCTGCAATGCTGCTGCTGAGGGCACTGGAGCATTTCTGTGCCGAAGAAAGGTTGTGAGACCTGGGACTATTTAGCTGGAGAAGAGCAGTCTGAGAGGAGATCTGATCAATAGCTAAAGGGCTGCCAGAGAACAAGAGAATGGGGGCAAACTGACAAGATTGGTACCTAGCAACAGAACAAGGGGCAATGGGCACCAAGTGGAACCCAGGCGGTTTCTTCATAACAGGAGGAAAAACTCTTTCCCTGTGATGGCGCCAGAACCCTGGCCCAGGCTGCTCAGAGAGGCTGTGGAGTCTCTTTCTCTGGGGAGATTCTGAAAGCGCCTTGACAATGTGATCTTGGGTCCCCTGCTCTGGGTGACCCTGCTGGAGCAGGGGGCTTGGACAAGATGAACTCCAGAGAGCCCTTCAATACCCTGCCATGTTGGGATTCTTTGAGAAGATATGCAGTTGATGTGATCGATTCTGTGTAAATAAAATAGTAGCTATCATAGTACATTGAAAATCAGACATAATAAATATACAACAAACTGGTCAACACAAAGACTAGTAGAAAGAGACTTAAAGTGGAAAAAGAATAGGATAAAGAAGAGCTGAAGGAGCTATTAAGTTGAAGATCTGAACTGGCAAAGTTGCATGATTCCAGTGACTCCATAACAGCTTCTGAAAGCTACTTTTGGAAGTAGTGTTTTTTAATACTTTCAAAGTGATCTTGGAACAAAATGCCTTGGTTTGGGTTAGGACAGAACAATTCTGTTAGTGATTTTGCTTTTCAGATAAGTCTCTTCTAACTTCTGAAGTTAACAACATGTTTTTCTGCAGATAGTGCCTGCTTCTAGCAGTGATAAGCTTGATGTTTAGAGTTAGTAGCAAGGATTCACGTGCAGACCAAGGTCACTGCTAGATCCTGTGCACCACACTGGGGGATGCAGAAAGTAAAGATCACACCTGCAAGGAGGAGTGCACAGGACAGGTGACCCTAAATTGACCAACAAGGTATTCCATTCCATATACATCATGTTCAGCACAAAGCTGAAGGGTCACAAGAGTCTCTCTCTCTCGGTTCTGGTTTCGACCTTCAGGCTTTGGTTCCGGCTTTGGCTTTCAGCTTTTAAGCTTCTGCTTCGGCTGGGGTCTTCTACTTCTTGCTCCGATTTCCTTTCATTCTTCAATGGCCAGCATCTGAGGAGGACTCTGTCCCTTCTGCCTTTGATCCCAATCTGTGTATTCCTGAATTCCCATCTGCCACTGGGTCCAGTCTGGGATTGCTCCACGGCATCACTGGTGATGATGATGTATTTACTATAAGGAGAGTTTGGTTCAATACATAAACAGGCTCTATGGAGACCTCAGGGGAGCGAACACGGGATCATGTGGGCTCTTCTTTGAGGTTCAGGAGAACATGCTAGGATTTTGTCCAGGTGGGGTAAATTCCCTGGACAAGTGCCTTGATTCAGCTGGAGCTGCTTTGGAGAAGCAAGTTGGACCACATGACTTCCAAAGGATCCTGAAAACCTAAATTATTCTCTAATTTGAAACACTGGCTTGTTTTCTGCAAGTGGGAACTGTACATCTTTCCTGTGCTGATAGTTTTTTCCCTAAGTAAAGATAGACACTGGTTTGAATACAAGTGTCCAGCTCCAGTGTCCTCAGCACAAGAGAAATGTGGATGTATTGGAGTGGGGCCAGAGGAGACCACTACAATGATGTGGGCTGGAATGCCTCTGCTGTGAGGCCAGGCTAAGGAAGATTTATACTGAAGAGAAGGAGGACGTTGTTGGTGCTGAGAATATTGAGACCCTGGTCCAAGTTGCTCAGACAGGTGGCTGCTGCCCCATTCCTGGAACCATTCCAGTTGGGGTTGGCTGGGCTCTGAGCAACCTGCTTTAGTTCCAGATGTCCCTGCTCAGTGCAGGGGGGTGGACTTATATAAGCTTCGAAGGTCTCTTCCCACACAATCCAGACTGTGATTCTGTGATTTTTATATACCAAACAAGATGTTGCAGGGGTTTTTTTAAAAAAAAATCACTCTGTTGTCCTAAATGATTGTGTTTGTACAAATGCCATGTGGGTGAGCTGTTCCTCATGATCTCTAAAAATTCTCTTTAAAAATTTGTTCTTAAGCTGATCCTCGTCTGTCTCTGATCTGCGTTGAACTTGCTGACACGACATATATATTCCCCTGCAGCAGCAAAGTTATTGAGTGAACGCTATCAGCAAAGACTCATTGAAAAATTAGAAGGAAATTGTAATTGTGACTAGGGACAACTCTTTGCAATTAATTGCCTTGGTTGCTGAGAGTTGCAGTCAGTGAGGAGCTGTTTCTAAAGCCAAAAACTTGTTGCTCAGACCTCCATGAGTCTGCTAATAGTACTTCTCCTTTCCTGATGCTTTTTTTTTTTTTTTGGTTGATTGGTTCAAGATAACTCCCAAAGCCAGGCCAATCAATGTCAAGTGATTTATCTTGAGTCCTCCAGAAAATATTTATGGACTACCACACATGCTGTTTTTCAGTGCTGCCTCCATAGTGTCTCAGAACTGTATTTCATAACACAAGGACACAAGAATATGTGGAAGAAATCAGACACTGTCATGCTAAGATTAATGTTCAGCCTGGAGAAGAAAAAGCTCCAGAAAGACCTTATTGCAACCTTCCAGTGTCTGAAGGGGACCTACAAGAAAGCTGCAAAGGGGCTTTTTACAAGGACTTCTAGTGACAGGATGAGATTTAATTGCTTCAAACTGGAAGAAAGGAGATTGAGATTAGAAATTAGGGAGAAATTCTTCATTCTGAAGGTGATGACACACTGGAACAGGTTGCCCGGGGAAGTTGTGGATGTTCCATCCCTGGATGAGTTCAAGACTAACTTGGATGGGGCTATAAGCAACCTGGTTTACATGAAGATATGCCTTCTTGCTGCAGAGGAGTTGGAACTAGATGATCTTCAAGGTCCCTTCCAATCCAAAACATTCTATGATTCTATGATTCTTTGCAGGAGTAAATCAGAATTGTGGCCATGATACCTTCACAGTTTTTCACCAGCTGGCAGGCAGGACTGAGCTGAGATGCTGTGGAGGTGGGCTCACAGGCTACAGGTCATACATAAGCTCACAAATAGAACAATTGGATGGCAAAGAAATTGTTAATTCATCAGCCTGCACTATATTTATGCATTTTAAAATATCCTTTGAAATATGTTTTACCTTGGAGCTTCTTAATGACCGTTCGCCACCTCTGAGTGATTGAAACGTGTCAGTTGAACATGGCAAAGCTACTGAGGCTCTTAAAATTAGGAAAAGAGACTAAATTTCACTTAGAAAGGCAGTGTTTCTTCAGCATAGATGACAAACCCCTTTACACTAACCCTAACTGTTATGGTTAATGCTGGTGGAGAGACATGCACACAATGAAATCACAGAATCCCAGCATGGTGGGGGTTGGAAGGGCCCTCTGGAGATCATCTTGTTCAACTCCCTGCTCCAGCAGGGGGACCCAGAGCAGGGGACCCAGGATCGCATTGTCAAGGTGCTTTTGGAATCTCTCCAGAGGAGTCTCCACAACCTGTCTGAGCAGCCTGACAGTGCAGTATCTGGTTCCCACCAAGAAGCTCCCAGTCCCTTTGCTGCACCCAGACCCTGCAATGTAAGACCTGCTCTGTTGCTTTTTGGTAGCTGAGTTCATGCATGCCTCTGCTCAGGAGAGAGCTGGGATGTGTGCTCAGCCTGGCTGGGGTTGGGATGCTGGATGGGTTTCATTATCTGCTTTCGGCCAGGCTGACCATATCTGACCACAGGATGAAGAGCATGAGGCTATGGTAAGAAAGGACAGCCTTGAGGGTTTGCAAAGAGCTGTTTGATTGCTGTTGTTGGTTTCAACTACAAGGATGAAATGCAAAGCCAGACTTCAGAGGCAGGAAAAAAATAACCAACCACCAAAAAAACCCAGAGTTGAGGGAGTCCAGCTGCAGAGTTGGAGTAGCAGCCAGCAGTGTGCCCAGGTGGCCAAGGAGGCCACCAACGTCCTGGGTTCAGTTTTGGACCCGTTACTCCAAGAAGGACATTGAAGGACCAGAACATGTCCAGAAAAGGGCAACAAAGCTCTTTCAGGGAAAACAGTTTTATGATGCATTCCTGTTTTCCCTCCCTGTGGAGAGCTGTGAGTGATGTTGCAGCTTCCATATGTGCATCACACTTTGCACGACAGTGGATGGCCAAATCTGTAACATACTGTGCTTTACAAGAGTGGATCTATGATTGAGGATGGTCCCCACATCATGATCACCATGATTGAGAGCACATCATGGTTTGTCCTCAGGTGAACTGTGGATGGTTGCTTGGGACTAGAGCTGTGCTGCTGCAGCTTCCCCTGCAGGTGCACTTGCAAGGCCATACATGGTAACACACTCCTACCTGAAAGATGACTAAGATATCCTGTAATTTGCTGTGGAGACCAGCTTCAGGGCAGGTAAGACTGTGCTGGGCAAGAGATCAGAAGGCAAAAGAGGCTTTGAAAAGCTCTTTTGGGGACTTTTTGAAGACAGGAAAGGCATTTTGACTGTGCCAAGGGCTGGCAGCTCACGGGCAGGCTGCTGAGCTAGGAGCGTGTGGAACCAGCATTACCCACCATTGATCAGGTGATAAGAAGCCTCTGGGACTAGTTGTTGCCCACAGGGCACAGGGTGAGCAAACAAAGATTATGTGTGCCCCAGGGGTGCCACAGCTCTTTGCAGCTCTGTTGGGCGCTGAGCCTCTGCCAGTGCACAAGGCAAGTTCACTCGCCAGAGTTACCAGCTCCTGTGTGGTAAGTCTGCAATGGGGAGGGTGATATCATGACCAAAAAGGTTGGCAAAGGTCTCCTTTTGAGTTAGCTTGGCAGTTGGCATGGGCAGGGTGTGCGGGCTGGACGTGAGATGCTGCAATTTACTCAAGGAGTGATGATGACTACTTGGAGGAGGAACACTGTGCTCCCAGCACCCACCAAAGTGGATATTGGTATCCAGGCCACAGGCTGTGAGGAATGCCACAGCCTTTCACTGGCAACAGAGAGCAGTGCTGACTGTGGCTGCGTGCGGTGTGAGCAGGTTGATGATCTCCTCAGCTGGGTGGCACAGCTCCAGCATGAAGTGGTGGAGCTCAGGGAAGAGGTGAGCAGGCTGAGAAACAACAGGGAGAGTGAGAGGGTAATTGACTACTTCCACAAACTTATCTCCACAAAAACAGAATGGGAGGTAACACTTAGTGGAGCAGAGGATTCCACATCCTCTCATCAGCAAGCCGCCCAGCCTTCCTGTAGTAACCCACACGAGCAGGGTCAATGGGAACAGGTTGCTGTCCAATAAAACAAATGGAACAAGCAGGGTCCTTTAAGAAGTGCACCACCTACAGTGTCCTTGCAGAACAGGTATGAGGCTCTGCAGGAGGAACTGGTTGTAAGCAAGGACGAAGGCTCACGAAGGCCAGAAATGCCACCAAGGCTGACTTGCCTCAGGCCAGTCATCAAAACTGACCCTAAAAAGAAAAATCGAAGAGTCATTCTTGTAGGTGACTCTGTGCTGAGGGGAAGAGAAGGTCCAATGTGCAGACCGAACCCTCTTTATAGAGAGGTCAGCCGTAAAGGACATAGTAGGTAAAGGACATAGTAGGTATGCTTCCCACCTTTGTAAGTCCTTCAGATTATTACCCACTTCTGGTCTTTCAGGTGGGTAGTGATGATGCAGCAATGAGAAAATCACAATCAGTTAAGAGAGACTTTAGGGCCTTGAGGCAACTGGTAAAGGGATCAGGAGTGCAGGTTGTGTTCTTCTCCATCCCTCTGACATCAGTGATGGACAAGGGAATATATAGGAAAAGCCAACAGGTCAGTTCTTGGCTCCGGGACTGGTGTGGCCAACAGGGCTTTGGATTTTATGATCACGGCTCAGTATATAAGGTACCAGAGCTGCGAGAAACTAATGGGATGCACTTGTCCCAGAGGGGGAAAAGGATTCTGGGGGAGGAGTTGACAGGGCTTTAAACTAGATTTGAAAGGGAAAGGGGCTAATAATCTTACACTGGCCTGTGACAAACAGCAGGGCAGCTCACCGGGGGCAGAGGGATGGAGTGCTAGTAAGGGCTCTCAACTTGTTGCCCTGAGGCAAACCAGGGATGCACTGCGACACCACAAGGGAATCAAGGGGGATTCACACAAGAGGGTGATATGGTCAGCCCAGCTGAAGTGCCTCTACACAAATACATGCAGCTTGGGCAATAAAAAGGATTAATTAAGAGCCACTGTGCTCCTGGAAAACCATGACATAGTGGCTATTGCTGAGACTTGGTGGGATGATTCCCATGACTGGAATGTAGGGTTAGATGGATACAAGCTCTTTAGGAAGGGCAGTCAGGGTTGGAGGGGAGGAGGTGTTACCGTCTACATCAGTGACCAGCTGGAATCAATGGAGGTCCATCTGGGGAAGGACGATGAGCTGTTTGAGAGTGTATGGGCTAAGAGTAAAGGGAAGACAGGTGAATGTGATGTTACAGGAGGGGTCTGCTTACAGACCACCTGACCAGCAGAACCAAGCAGATGAGGCCCTCCACAGACAGATGGAAGTGGCTTCACGTTCACAAGCCCTAGCCATTGTGGGGGACTTCAACCACCCTGACATCTGCTGGAGGGCCCCCTCAGAAAGGAAATGGGTGAACTGGTGACAAGTGACAGGGAGAAGACTGAGGTTCTCAATGTCTTCTTTATCTCAGTCTTCACTGGTGAGGGCTCCAGCCACACTCCCAGAGTCATGGAGGATAATGGCAGGGGCTGGAAGAAAAAAACTGCCTATTGCAAAGGAAGATCAGACTTGTGACCATCTGACGAACCTGAAAGTGTTCAAGTCAATGGGACCTGATGGGATACACCCAGAGGTACTGAGGTAACTGACGGATGAGGTTTCTAAAATACTATTATATTCCAAAAGTCATGGCAGTCTGGTGAGGTCCCCACTGACTGGAAAAGGGGAAGCATAACCCCCATTTTCATAAAGAGAAGGAAGGAAGAACCAGGAAACTATAAACCAGTCAGTCTCATCTCTGTGCCTGATAACATCATGGGTCAGTTCTTCCTGGAGGCACTGCTGAGACAGAAGAGTAACAAAGAGGTGATTCGGTACAATCAACACAGCTTCACTAAGGGCAAATCATGCCTGACAAACTTGACGGCCCTCTATGAAAAGGTCACGACATCGACAAACGCGGGATGAGCAACTGATGTCATTTACCTGGACCTGAGCAAAGCCTTTGACACAGCTTTGTACTGGGGATGGAGAGAGTGATAGAACTTTGTATAGAGCTGAGCTTCAGGTCTTAACCCTCTCCAATCTCTGAGGAATGGCAATGGCTTACTTTGTCTGATAACTTTTCTTTAGCTGTGTCCTTAGCCCTGTGCTCTCCTGTAACAGTGCTACACCAAAGCAAACCCCAAAGACAGGCAGCCCTGCGAAACACTGGCAGAGAATCAAATTCAGATATCTTTTCTCTCTGTTCTTACCTGCTCTTACAAAGAACAAATGAATTTCTGTTGGAGATTACAGAAGATCTTGGGTTCAGGAAGACAAAGCAACGTCATAATCATGAATTCTTTTGGTTGGAGGAGACCTTTAAGATCATCAAGTCGAAATGTTAACTCGGCACTGCCAGGATACCACTAAACCATGTCCCTCAGCACCACATCTCCACAGCTTTGAAACCCCTCCAGAGATGGGGACTCCACAACTACCCTGGGTAGCCTGGGCCAGGCCGTGACAACCCTCCTGGTGAAGAATCTTTTTGCAATATCTATCCCAAACCTTCCCTGGCACAACTTGAGTCTGTTACCTCCTTTCCATTCTGTGATATATTCTATGATAATCATACCTTGGGCACTTTGAAATATGTCAAAAAGAAAAAAAAAAAGGGTATGTGAGTGAAAGGTGGAAATTTATTTATTCTCTGTCATTCACAGAAACACAAGCCAAGATTTCTTCTTCATTTTCTAAGCGATGTAATTGACACCCAAACGCAGGCAGAAGGAGACACTGTCTGATTCACTGGCTGGGTATAGGAGCAGGTGAGTCAAGGCAGGCTCACCTGGGCTATGTGTCAGGGCTGCACCCAATGGAATCAGCTCGATGTGGGTACAGGGTGGGTGATGAAGGGGATCATCAGTCAGCTGGCTGGAATGGCAGAGCCTCTGATCTTGGTGTCTGCTCCACAGCTCATGCTGGGAGAGTAGAGCAAAGAACAACAAAGACAGAAATCTCTTCCTACCATCTAGCATCTTCCACTTGCACTTCTGCAAGTTCTGTATGAATGTTGCACATGGAAGTCAGTCTCGAGGAGCTCCAGGTCCATCACCTTGTGCCAATCTTCTTTAGAAATGGGACAATGTTTTAACTGGGATGAAAGGATTTACATGGGCTAACGCTATGTTAAACATAACTTGTACTGATTACATATAGGAGCAATGTAAACACTGGGAGAGCTGTGACATCTACATGGCCTAACTTTAGACCCTTAGCTTCAGTTTGAGACATCTGTTCTGCAGCTGTTCAAAGGGGAAAGGCAGCCTTCCACCTGAAATGCTTTGGGTTCCTTTTCCAGAGAGTTCATAGCCTACAGGAGTCTAACCTCCAAATTCAGACGCCTCATGTAGATGGCTGAGATAATGGTCACCTTCTCTCTTCCGCATTTGATCACCTTGTATTTTTACAGTACCTGTATTTTGGGGCTTCTCTAGTGAGGGGTACCTTCTAGTAGCAGATACTCAGAGCCATTTCCCTGTCACTTCTTTACAGGATCTCTGCATTGGCTCGGAATAAATCAAATCAAGTAGACTTGAGAACAGTTGAGTAAGCACATCAGAAGTTCACACACTGTAAACTCAGCAGCTGTCTGAAGGACATGCAAAGACACCACGCCAGCTCTCTGGACTAGACCAGGAGCTTCAGTGCTCAGGCAGATGCTGTCAACATCGCCATTCGCTTTGGTGGGCATCTGCAAGGAGGTGTGTGATATTTTCTGATAGCTGAACAGCAGATCTCACTTTGGGAGCAGGCAGGTGTCATCTTCTCTTCAATTTGTGTAGATGTGGTGCTGAGGGACATGATTTAGCAGTGGACTTGGTAGAGTTAGGTTAATGGTTGGACTCAACAATCTTAAAGATCGTTTCCAACCTAAATTATTCTATCATTCTATGATTCTATGGACATACAGACACAGGGTTATATAGGCTTGTCAAATGTCTCTAACCGGTCCTTCTTGCATATGACCTGATGTTACCCACACACACAAGCACCTGGAGTTTGCAATACTGTGTCTTGCTGTGAGCACTATATGCCCAACCCAAGGTGCAGTTTTACTAATTCAAGCTTTTTTAGCAAGCCTTTTTAAGGTCCTACAAGATAAAGTCTATCAGGAGAGACAAGTAATGCAAGACTCCTCCTGTACCTCTCCAGGACGATAAAAATGAGAATGAAATAAGATTTCAAGAAATGCAACTGAATGCCAGTTCTTGGTCAGTAGGATGCAGTGCATCCTGGTTTCCATCCAAGGTTATAATGGATGTTCCTACAGTTAGCCTAGGAAGGATTAACAACTTGTGGCCTAAATGGGGCAATAATAACTTATGCATCATTGTTAAACTGCTCAGGAGCAATGAAGAGATGCTGTAGGAAGCTGTAATCCGACATTTTGTAGCATCTTTATTGTAAAGTGTGTAGCTGCTGACAGAAATCCTTGGCACCCTGTGTAGAGAAGTTTATCACCAGTTGATAACTGTAGGGGTTGCTCCAGGCAATCAACAGCACAATGAGGACTTTTTCACCCTCTGGTCAAAAAAGTGAATGTCTCTGTGGTTTGAAATGAAGAACTGGAAACGTATTTTGTGGGGTGAACCTCAGTGCTGCCCTTGAATGGCTTGGGATGTTCTTTGCCTGATACATCAATCCCTCAATGACTACATATACTAATCTAAATAGTTTTGATAATGCAGGGAACTGTTTATTCATGTTTATAAAGCACTTGAAGGTTTTCACATCTTCTGTGAGGATAACTTATCTTACATCACTTCCGTAATTTGAGCTTAATACATCAATTTCTGTTTATTTCCCATTCTCTGCAATGTCAGAAACAATGATTTGCCAACATCTGGAAGAGAAGGCAAAGGAGCAAACAATACATCTCAGCCTGCGCTTCCACATGCAACAAGGACAACACAGAGTGTGCATTTTCTAGATTCTCATTATCTCAGCTTATCAGTTAGGGAGCCAGGAGACTTGTTCACTATCAACTAACACTTTCATTCTGCTTTAAAGGATATCCTAAGAGATTAAAAGAGCACTTTTCAGCCTTGAGACATCATCCCAATTGTCTTTTTTTAAGCCTCTGTCTACTTCTACTTTCTTTTTATCTTTTTCCAAGCTGTATCAGAAACTGTACCTCAGCTCATCAAGGAGGGAAAATTTCCAGTAGGCTGACGGGACAGCCAGGGGTACATGTAAACAGAATGAATTAACAGTTTTTACTGGGTCAAGTGAAATAAATTGTTCAGTTGCTATGGCAGCTCTAGTTTCATTTGGTAAGCTTTAGAATGTCAAACTGCTCACAATGGGAAAAGCTTAAGACCAGTGGAAAATAAGCTGAGATTTGTTACCATTTAAGAAAACAGCAGTAAAATTCCAGTGAAGCCGACCTGACTAATGCAAGTCGTGTTCTTCGGTGTGACACAACCTTATGTGTAATCAGCCTGCAGCTGGGGCAGAGACCAAAGGGACATTCCAAATCAGCAGGTCCAATCTCCTCTCTCACTGGCACACAGGGAGAAGATGTCAAGAGGGCGACTGGTGAGACATGCTCACTGAGAGTACGACGATGCCTTCCCTTGGAGGAGAATCTTCTGCTCTTTAGAAGACAAGGAAGTCTTCAAGGAGAGCGACAACTTCAATTATTTTCTGTCACCTACAGGAAGCATGAAAATTTGTCAGGGAAAAAAAGAACGATGATCATATTTTCAGCACATCTCCAGTAAGCTCCGCGTGCTTTACACAAAAGGCATTCTGTAGATTCAGAAGCAGACTTGGGACCACTCTTGAAATGCAAATGAGGTTAGTGTGAGGAAGGTCCTCATCTCTTCCCTCTTGACTTATAACCTTCTACGTGTGCACAGTGTAGATGGGCTCTTTGTATCAAAAGACAACTCCTGTCTGAAATCTCCTTCTTTCTGTTTAATTTTCTTTTTCTTTTTTTTTCTTTATATTTTAAATCTGAACACTGTGCTGAAGTAGGAATTCTATTGAACATTGTAGTTTTTTGGGAAAAAAGTGATTTTCAGTTAAAGAAGCAAAATATAAAGAAAACTAACTGGTTTTTATATACATATATATGCAGCATTTCTGGTTTGTCTGCCATGTAAGAGTAGAAAAAGATTCCCTTATTTTTTCTGTTGAAGTTGTTCCATATGGGGGGAATTCTTTCACTGGATGACTTTGAGCTTGTCTTTAAATGATTTGTCTTTTACTCCAGTGGTAATCACTTTTAAAATGCATCCATTATTCCAGTGGTAAAACCTCTCATTTTTCTTTAAAACAGGGAGAATTCCATGACCGTAGTTATGTTTATGTGATGAACACAGCTGGTGCTCACATAAAAGACATGTTCCTCATGAATGACATTGAAGGCTTTAAAAAGCATCAGAAGCTGACAGGTGCTTTTTCTTTAGCACTTTATATTTAGTTTGATATACTGATTTTAAGAATTTGCTTTGAAACACCAGTGTTTGAAGATAAGACTCATAGCATAGAATATTTGTTCAAAAAGAGATACCTCCAGTACTGTCAGTAATGCACATGGCGTTATACACACAGGCAGGCAGTTTTCTCCTGGGCAAGATGTTCAGTTTTTGTCATGTTATTAGGTGAATCATATTTTCAGTCTTGTCAGGAGCATGAGAAAGAGGCATTGCATTATACTAATCTTCCATTTCGTGCTTAAGTTGTTCAAGGTCATCCTTCAGAACAGAAAACAAGATCCTGGGAAATGCTTGGTTTTTATCCTGGTTTGAGCACCTAGAAGATGGCAAACACACACTCAACAGTATAAAGTGTTTAGTGTCTCTGCCTCACCTGGAGTCAACAAGAAAATTTCCTCCTAAGAGGGAGAGCAGCCGCTTGGATGTGGTCCAGCCCCCAGCACACATTGGTGTCCTTCTAACAACTCACTGGTAATTTCAGAGAGGCCTTTCTCTCTCCTTCTGTCCTCCAAGTGTTGCAGTTGTATTAAATAGCCTCTCCCAGAAGAGGTCTTGCTGAAATTTATATTATGTTATGTATTTTTAATATTTCCTAGGGAAAGAAAATTTCCCCAGTAGCTTAATTCTGAAGTTTTTTAAGAATCACAGATTCACAGATTGATAGGGATTAGAGGGGACCTTGAAAGATCATCTAGTCCAATCCCCTCACTGGAGCAGAACCACCTAGACCAATTTACACAGGAGTTTGACCAGGTGGGTTTTAAATGTCTCCAGAGAAGGAGACTCCATAATCCTCCTGGGCAGCCTGGGCCAGGCTCCATCACCTTCACTGTAAAGAAGCTTCTCCTAATATTCGAGTGGAACCTCCTGGGTTCTAGTTTATACCGGTTACCTCTTGTCCTATCATTGGGTGCCATTGAGAAGAGTCTGGCTCCATCCTCCTGATATTCACCCTTCACGTATTTATAAACATAAAGAAAATGAAATCAAATTCTCAGAGAGTAAGTATGAATTATTTATACATTATTATATATATAATTGCTGCCAATAAATAATTATTATATATTCATATAATATGCATTAATAGTCATTGTGATATAGATGGGGAAACAGCAATAATCTAAGCAAGAAAGTAGGATATATCAGTTATGAAATAAGAGAGCAGAAGCAACACCATATACTGAATAGCCTACACTGAAGACATAGAAAATGCTTAAAATAACATCTTGTAAGTAGCCCAGATATAGAAAGGGTTTGGTCAAAATTATTTCATAAAGTCCTATCACTAATGAATGCAGGATGGTGAAATCAGAGCACTTTTCTGGAGGACTTTGAAGTTTAAAAAAACCCTATGACTAATGCTACTATATCTGTTCATCTCTGGTTTTCATCTGCAAGTTTAAAATTAAAAGAAAAGCAGATAGAAAATGCTTTTCACTTCTATATTTGCATCTGACAGAGGGGGAACATCATTAAGAACTCAAGTGCCTGCTCTCCTGCTTTACTTATTACTCTGACTTCTTGCATCACAAGCATGGAAAACCCAGTCCTCAGTGAATCATAGCCAAGGTTGATCCATCAGCAGCACAAATTTTGAGTTTCCAGGTATATCCCACCTCCATCTGTATAGATGAAATCAACATCTCGCACGCTTGGAGACAGACCTATGCCTACAGCACAACTGGGCAAGCGAAGCAATGATCTCCAGGTGTTTTGGATTTGTCATGAAAACACTCAGCCCTGCCACATGGCTCACCAAAGACCTGTCTCTTCACTCAGCTGCAAAATTGTAGAATCATAGAACCATAGAATGGTTTGGGTGAGAAGACACCTTTCAAGGTCATATAGTCCACCCCCACTGCATTGAGCAGGGACATCTGGAACCAGAGCAGTTTGCTCAGAGCCCTGTCCAACCTCATCTTAAATGGTTCCAGGGATGGGACATTGACCACCTGTCTGGGCAACCTGGACCAGGGTCTCAATACCCTCAGCATGAACATTCTCTTTCTCATATCTCCCCTCTTTTTCTTTAAAACTATCCCCTCTTGTGCTGTCACAACAAGCCCTGCTCAAAAGTCTGTCCTCACCTTTCTAACAGGCCCATTGAAGGATTGAAAGGCTGCAAGAAGGTCTCTGCAGAGCCTCTTCTCCAGGCTGAAGAGCTCAAACTCTCTCATCCTGGCCTCACAGCAGAGGTATTTCAGCCCTTGCATCATTGCTGTGGCCTTCTCTGGCCCCACTCCAACATGTCCCTGTCTCTCTGCTGTGATGGGGACTCCAGAGCTGGACCCAGCACTGCGGGGAGTCTCACCAGCGGAGAACAGAGGGGCAGAATCCTGCTGGGAATGTAGCCCAAGATGGGATTGGCTTCAGGGAGAAGCTGAGGGAACTGGGATTATTTAGCCTGAAGAAAAAGAGGCTCAGGGGAGACGTTCTCACTTTTGATAGCTCCCTGAAAGGAGGTTGGAGCCAAGTGGCATTAGTCTCTTCTCCCAAGGAGCAGTTTGATAGGATGAGAGGAAATGATTTGAAGTTGCACCAGGGGAGGTTTAGGCTGGACCAGAGGAACAATTTATTCCCTGTAAGGGTTGTTAAGGCCTGTCCCAAACTATCCAGGGCAGTGGTGGCGTCCCCATGATTCCTGGAGGGGTTTCAAAGCCATGGAGATGTGGTGCTGAGGGACATGGCAGTGCTGGGTTAAGAGTTGGACTCAATGATCTTAAAGGTGTTTTCTAACCTAAAAAATTCTATGATTCTGTGGTATTTAAAAGATTACTTTTTTCCCCTGTACTCCTTAACTTGAGGCATGCAGGTGAGAAATATCATTCACAACTCCTGGTTCCTCAAGAGCAGTGTTTGTTCAGCACATAAGGAAGAAGTTACACACTTGAAGACATCATCATTTGCTCTACATGTAATGGAAAAACAGGCAGCTAAAGAATGACTGCTGCAGCAGCTGCTGTTTCATACCAGAAAGCAGACAAACCTCTTCACTTGTGGTTCAGCTTGAAGACATTAGCATGATCAGTTTGTTTAACAGAAGACCTTGTAAAGGCAGAAAAGTGAAAAACAAGTATCATTCTTGAACAAAAACCATAGAATGATGGTATCAGTTAGGCTTAAAAAAAAATGTTTATGATCATCAAGTCCAACCATCGAAATGTGATGCTTAATACTGATTTTAATTTGATGAAAGTCAACCTTGTTTAGGTACCAAAGGGCTTAGCCTTAAGTGACCCAACTTCTTTAAATGCTTTGACCATGGAATAAATTGTTTTGGATTCAACATAATGGCAATTATTATTTTTTTCCAGTCCTTGTAATTGAGGCATTGAGTAGAGAAGATGCTGCCTCTCAGAACTGTATTTTCAGATCACAGCATATGTGGAGCAGCTGAGGAAGTTTTCATGTAGAGATGCTCAATTATAGTAATCAGCTGGAGGCTACCTGCTGTGTACAGTTTATGAGAACAGACAGCGAGGAACAAAACAAGAAATAACAAACAGAAATAACAAATGGAAATAACAAATGGTGTTTGTTAACCTCAGCTGCTGGCAAACATACCTTGCTTTTAGCAATGGAAAGTATATTCAAAGGGAAAGACCTTAAGCAAACAGAGAGCAAAGATAAATCCTTGGCAGGTTTTACTTTAAGAATGTTTGCTTTAAAAATCAAGCAATTAGTCTGATTTAACAGTGACCTGCCATCTATAGCCAAGGACCAAAGCTGTAGCTGTTAACAGAGAAGCTGAGGCACAGGGAGCCACGTTAATCGGACAACAGAAATGCCAACTCTGGAGCTGGTATGGAAATTAAATACTGACTCCTTCAAGCAAAAAATTTCCAAGTGTCTACAAATATCATCTTAGGGCCCAGAGGAGAGCCATGAAAACAATCGAGGGCTGGA
This sequence comes from Todus mexicanus, assembly GCA_013389965.1. Classification (NCBI taxonomy): domain Eukaryota; kingdom Metazoa; phylum Chordata; class Aves; order Coraciiformes; family Todidae; genus Todus; species Todus mexicanus. The sequence continues at coordinate 21,087 of WEIS01068668.1, forward strand.
GCACCTCTTCTTCAAAGACAGGCTAAGACAATTGGGGTTATTCAACCTGGAGAACAGAAGGCTCCAGGGAGACCTTATAGAAGCCAATACTTGAAGAGGCCCTACAAAAAAGCTGGAGAGGGACTGTTTACAAGCACATGTAACAACAGGATTAGAGTCAATTGTTTTAAACTAGAGAAGATTTAGACTGAACATTAGGAAGAAGTTCTTTACTATGAGGGTGATGGAACACTGGAACAGGTTCCCCAGGAAAGTGGTGCAGGCCATTCATGGTCAGATTTGACCGGACTCTAAATTACCTGATCTGTCTAGGGATTCACCTGCTGACTGCAGGAGGGCTGGACTACATGACCTTTAGATGTCCTTTCCAACCCAATGCATTTTATGATCATCCTATGATTCTATGCATAATAGTCTGCATTTCACCGTTCAGGTGCTGCTCTTCTGCTGTGAGGGACAGGTCTGATCCCAGAGGTTTTGTGTTGCCCTGCCCCTACAGTCAGCAGGGGAAGCCTCATGTGCAGAGCAGTGGGGCAAGAATAAAGCTCCGGAGAAGAAATGGTGGCTCCATCTGCTAACGGCAAGTGCTTTTTTTCCTTCAGAAAATAAATCTGCATGCAAGCATTTATTTCTGGGAGATGCTCCTAAACATGTCACTTAAGCAAATCCTTGTCCAGCATCACCTGAGACCTTTGTCTCCTGCACTGGAGTGAACTGACAGCAGCTGATGAAGCGGTTGGTGAGCACCTGTTGTCTCAAGGAGATGGGAAGGAGAACACTGCGCTGCAGAGGTGCACCCTACTGATAATGGAGGAAGCTGGAAAAAAAGTCAAACGAGTATCTTGGTGGAGCCACCGTGTGACTTACGGTTCTGGTTCTATCAAACTGACTGTGGTTTTAAAAGGAGAAAGCACCGCTTATCTTGGGCCAGCTGTTCTACATATGATAAAGATGTATTACGAGCAGGGGCTGCAGTTTGCAAGTATGCAAGTTTGGATTACTGCCTTATTTTTGGAAGCTTTTACTGAAACTATCTATCAGATCAGATCAGAGAATTAGAGGATTTTAGATACACGATAGACAATGAGATTATTTCCAAAGAGCTGGAATTACCAGTAAGTGTTTAAAAATACCTGACTGGCACGTAGCAGAAAAATACTGAAGTGGCAGATGAAGCTGACTGGAATGTGTCGTCCATACCTACACAAAACAACCAAACAGGTCAGTTCCTGAGCTGTGACGCTGGCTGGAGCAGAGCAGCTGCCTCTGTTCCCAAAATGGTCTGATACTTGACTGAAACAACACCCCATGCCAGGAACGGGCCAGGCAGGATGGTCTGGGAGCAGCTGTTTGTCACAGGCAGTGGCTGCTTAGGCAGCTTCACCATGTCCAGCACATGGAAATTATCCTCAACACTCTTTACCTGACATGTGCTATCATAGCAGATGTGGTGAGAGACCACGTGGTGGAGTCTATGTCCCCATGCCTGGGGTGTCTGTAGGAGGGGCCAGCTCTCAACATGCATCAGCCTGCAGGAGGCACCAGAGGCGTTCAACCTCTTCTGGTTTTATCTGCCGACTCTAGTCTCCAGCTACAATGACACACACATTTTGCATCAGCTAGCAGCGGTGTGTAAACAAATCCTGCTGCCTGGTCCCCTGTCCTATAAGTCCTGTTCTGACACTGAGATTGCTGTGGCCATCAAAGAACAAGCACAGACTAAAATGGCCCCTTTTGCTGGTCTGTCTTCTGCCTGATCAGTCCTTTTGTGTGGTTGACTGCATGGCCAGAGGCAAGAGGGAGCACAGGAGTGTGTCTGTTGATGGAACTGCTGGCACATGTTGATTTGAAGTGCAACAGCTGGAGTGACCTGAGCCACAGACAAGGCTTTGCTGAGCTTCCACAGGAGTACAGGGAAGCAGGAATTCTCTGTTTGCAGTTTCTTTCTTATTTCCTGCCCACTTTCATCCCCAGGAGACACATCCAAGATCTCTCAGGGATGTTGTAGTAGCAGGCAGCATCCTGCAATTCAAAGAATTCAGCCAAAGATTTCCCCCACTTCCTCTGCTATCCTGCTGCATCAGTGTGATATGAATACACTTGGCAGGCATGGAATAGTGCTTCCTTACCTCAGCTTTTCCACTATATGCCACGAATTTATGACACAACTTTGAACTTATTTTCTAGTCTCAGTTATGTACTTCCTACAAACCACCACTGAAGAAACCCAGTATCGTAGGATACAGAGCCAGCTCTTTTTAAAAAGACTTTAAAAAATGGACTAGGCTCATAAATATTGGTACCTGAGGGATCAGCACAGCTTACATGTTGAGACAGGGTTAGACTAGGCTGCCTATAGGGACTGATGCAGGTGCCTTTCATGTGTGAGTCACCCACTCAGAATTGAACACCTGCCTTCAACTCTGAAACAGATAATGGACATTTACTCACAAATATTAAGTAGACTTGATGCCTACAGCAGTGCAAAGCAGCTGGAGCATCCCTAAAAATGTTAAACACTGTGTAACGTGCTGTACTAGCAACTTCTTTTAAACCTTCATGAAGATGCTGATGGGTTTGAACTGTCTCTGTGACCAGGAAAGGCTGAGAGCCCTGGGTTTGTTTAGCTGTAGAAGAGCAGCCTGAGAGGGGATCTGATCAATGATGATCAATAGCTAAAAGGCCTCCACAGGAGGGTCGAGGTAGGGGGGGTGGGGTGTCGAATGCACAGAGTGACACCAGATTCAGTTCTTCCCTTTGGCAATTCTCTGCAGCTGATCCATTAGCAAACAACCTGCAGGAAAGAGGCTGTGTGATCATAGTGCAATATTCTGTATTTTGCTTCTTCAAGACTGCTAGACTTAGGAGCAAAAGTGGAAGGAAAAAAGAAAAACAAAACGAAACAAAACAAAAAAATGGAAACAGATCCTCTGGGCGGGGCATGACTCAGCAGCCCCGACCCTGGGTCACTCTGATATCTCACTCTCTCACTTCAGGTCCCAGCCCTAGCCTGAGCAAATGTCCCAAGCCCCACTTGTGGTCGCCAGACTTTGCAGCCAGGGAATAGTCATTTATCTGGAGCACTTTTCCCTGCGCTTTGTGACCTGGTGTGCTGAGGAGTGCAGCTCGGCACTGCCCCATGCAATGCCTGGCTGCCGGGATAATCCCCTGTGGCCAGGATGGGGATGGGCTATGACTGGGAGCTGCATGGGGTGAGGATGGCCGGCTAAAACCAGATCTCCAGGACACTGCGCAGGGGAGGACCTTCTTACAAGAGTAATACCTTCATGCTTAACTCAGAGACAAGGAACTACTGGAAATAGTCCAGCAGAGACCCCGAAGATACTGAGGAGACAAGCATTTCTGTGCTCAGGAAAGGCCGAGAGACCTGGGACTGATCAGCCTGGAGAAGAGAAGCCTGAAAAGGGATCTGATCAATGCTGATCAATAGCTGAAGGGACCCTGGGGGACAAGAGGATGGGGCCAGAGTCTTGTCAGTGGTGCCCAGTAACAGGACAAGGGGCAAAGGGCAGAAACTGGAACATGGGAGGCTGAATCACCTTAAGTGCAGTTCTGAACTTGGATATTTTCCTGACTCAGTGCCAGGAGATGAAGCAGCAATGAAAGCATGGGGGAACTACTTTTTTGAATCAGAGAGTCAAAATGTTTGTTTTATGCTAGGTTTTATTATTCTTATTTTGTTGTGATATTCTTGTATGACTTTTTACCTGGTTTCTGTGGTGTCTTCTAGCAGTGTATTTTGAATCCTGCACTGTATTCCAGAGAGAGAGATCCACATTGTTTCATTTCTTACCTTCCATTTATAAATACCTCACACATGGTAGCATGCAGGTGTTCTTTAAAAGCATACTAAATAGACATACAATTTCAAAACTTCTGAAAGGATGGAGGGAGGCATACTGAATCTACCTTAATGACTCCAATTTCAAAGCATTTAAAAGAATGGAGAAAGCTGGATCCAATTTGCCTTAATAACTCATTGAGTGTATGGAACTATCATTACACAACCTTTCTGGGAACAGATTTGCATGTACAGCTCTTGTGTGTCTCCGCTCAGGTACAGGTTGTTACTGCTGCAGAGAGCACTCCTTGTCTGCTCAAGAGGAAGGTCTCCAGGTTGGGGCATTTTCATGTGCTCCTGGTCACAGGGCCAGATTCAGCAAACACCATCCATTTCTCTCACTCAGCCACTTGTTTCTGCCTTGGTGTCTTCCCCTCTTTTCTGACAGTATTTTAGGGGCCAGCTGGCTGAATAAGAGCTTAGCCATAACATAAATATTTTTAAAGGTTGTTTTTCAGACAAAGAAAACTCTGCATGCAGCTCTGCTCTTGGTTTTAATGTAAACCACCCCAACTGAATTCACATAAAAAAGGTAGTTGAAACCTTTCCTACTCTTGTGTGTGGCATCCTCCAAGCTTTTGAGGGGCAAATTTTTATGCTACTCCTGCTTCAGAAGGTCAAATCAGAAGCTTATCTAGCCAGAGTATAACAAACAGATGAGCCAGGCCTCTGCCTGCATGTGAAAAAACCTCTGTTTCCTCTGCATGTTTCATTTTCACAAGCCAGGAAGAGCCAAAATCATATAACCACAGGACGATTTGGGCTGTAAGGCCTTTTAAGGTCATCTAGTCCAACTCCCCTGCACTGAGCAGGGCCATCTGCCACTAGAGCAGGTTGCTCAGAGCCCTGGCCAACCTCATCTGGAATGGTTCCAGGGATGGGGCATCAACCACCTCCCTGGGCAACTTGGGCCAGGGTCTCACCACTCTCATGACAAAAATTTCTTCCTTCTCTCTAGTCAAAATCCAAACCAATCATTCCTCATTCTGTTGCAACAGGCCCTACTAAAAAGCTTGTCCACTGGTAGCAACTCAAAATTACTCTGAAGGGTAAAAAAAAATAAAAAGGGTAATTGGGAATACTGGGTCAGTGTTGATCTCTTTATAAAAGGAATCTGTCTCTTTTGTATTTCACATTAGAAATACAGACTCTTTTAGGCTCTAATTTCCTGTGTTACCTTCAGCAGCATCGCAGCGGTGATGGTGGAAAAGATGAGAGAGTCAAAAGAGAGCAACTTAGAAAATATTTTTAGCTTCCTGTTCAGCTTTGTATCTGATTTTTCCTTCCCTGAAATATCTGTTCAAAATGTACACTGACAATTGGTGTTGCGTAAAGGATTGCTTTGTCAGAAACACAATTCTGCTATCTCCTGATGGATTGTTGGTAATAATTATCCCTTATTCTTCCCCAACATTGCTGAAGCTAAGGGAGGCCAGGCTTCAAGATTTTATTGCTTCTATGTTGAAAAAGGGAAAACGAATAATAAAACAACGCCAGACAACAACAACAACAACAAAGAAAAAAGCAGGAAACCAGTATTATGAAATGCGCCCTAATCAAAGGTTTTCCTTAAAAGACCTAACCATATGAGATATCCAGTTTCTCAGCAAGGAAATGAATGTATTTCTCTGCATTTTCATTTCCAATACTTGCAATACACGCACTAAATCAGTATCTATGGGAAAGACATCATCAGAGTCCAGAGCTTTTCAATTTTTTTAGTCTGGAAACAGTACATTTCCGGTTCAATTCCACATTAAGTCTGCCAAGAGTGGCACTGCAAGACAGTCTTCTAGCCATAAAGCCAGGTCTGACTTAATCCCAAAATCTCACATGTCCATTTGTGTCTATGCCCCCTATAAACACATACGTTCCTTCACAGGAAGAGTAAGAACAGATGGCAGATCTGTATGAAAATGACACGTACAACTCCAAAGCGTTTTCTGACATTTTCATTTCATAGGTTAAAGGCAGGTGAAGCTAATTCACCACCTTGCCTAATTCCCTCCTAATCCTGTTGAGTCGATCTGAAGCAGGTCTGGCAGCTCTAGCGATAAACAGTTCCCTGCAACAAGGAGTGGTTGTACCGTTCCTCCTGAAGCAGATGTTCCTGCCTGGAAAACATTCTCAGCTTTGTTCTTAAAGGAACCTGATGACTACACTTGCAAAAAAATTTGCAAGAGATAATTCTTAGGGTAATGGAGGTAATTGATGAGTGTTCGGGGACCATTAAATCCTTTTCATTTACGACACTATCGGCAAGATTTTAACTCCTCTTCAGAGGTACAAAGGCTATTCACTGACACACTGAGTCACTAATTGCCTTTAAAGTTTCATTAAAAACAGATGCCTTGCTTAAGAGCAAAATTAGTCACACTCTTATCAAGGTGCAGCTAGACATTTTGAGCATGGACTGACAGGACTGGCTAATGATGTGGAGAACAGCTGCTAATGCTGGGATTGCATTCTGCTCTGTGCAGCCACGATTAGTATTGATAAACGTAACGTGCCGCGTCAAAATGCATCTTCTTGGCTGGGTAATCAGAATACTGATGGGAAGGAAAGGAAGGATGGGTCCAAACATGAACCATTGCCACT
>WEIS01068671.1:3036-32838 GCA_013389965.1 Todus mexicanus
TTCTGGTACCTTGCAGAAGAATTCACAGAGGTCAGGAGGAGGATGGTTGTTTTCCAGCAAAGGTGCAATTGCCTTTAAAAAGAAATAGAGGAGAGAGAAAAATTTAATTAGAGGACTGCGACTGGGGAAAGCATTTTGCAGGGAAATACTTTTCTTGGAAAAAAAAATAAATCTCACTTTTAAAAAAGAAGGACAAAAGCATCAATAGAGAAATTAGAGGCAGGCTGTGTTTATTTTACACGTAAGCTCAAGCACACCTCTGCTTTCAGTCCTCTGAAAAGTTTTGCTTTATCTATATCAGGGTAAATAAATAAACCACAGCAAGTAGCACAATTTTTGTAATGGTTTAGATGAAACCAGGAGCAGACTGGTTGCTTTAGGATGTAATACAGCAAGGATGAATCTGGCTCACTGCTTCAGTTGCAGCACCTCCCTAAAAGAATAACCTGAAAAACATCACACACATCCTTTACAAAAAGTTTGGGCTCTTTTTGTGAGAAATAACTCACTAAAAGTCACGCAGCTCTATTCTTACCTTGGAGGAACCTATGCATCAAAATCAAGCATCTAACCTTGTGAAAGTTGAGATCAACTTCTTGGTTGCCACGCAAACCAGTGTGCTCATGCTTGGTAAATACGTTAGAGGCTGTAACTGTTACAGACGGTGCAATGAACTTATGTGGTTGTTACTTCCCTTTTAAATTAGAAAATGGTACTGGTATAATGTATTCTCTCTATGTGATGGTGCCTTCAGGCTTTTCTAGTCTTGAGCTAAAGGGATTCCCAGTACCCATTTAAAACTAAGACTGTAAACACCACAGCTAGGACATTTTGTATTAAGCAACGGAACACCAGGTATTTTATCTGGATGGCACCTGGAGTTTTAGTAAGGCAGTCTGCTTTGGTTTTTGCCCTCCCTTTTGTCTCCTAAAGGATTTCAGCCCTGGTGAGAGTGCCTGCATTGACTGTGTCTCACAATAGCCACCTTCACAGACAAACAGCTCAAGATTAATGTGAATTTTAACAACGAAACCCAAGCACACTGCAAAGATCTGGTTTAGCTACACATAACGTTTGTTAAGTTTCTGTTCATTATCATGGGCCATCCTTCTACAACTGTTCACTCTTTCTCAGGTCATGGTTCAGCAGCAGGGTGGACTGATGAAGAATGCGACACTATTCAGTGAGACTAGAACATCCTTGCTACCCACCCAACACCTGAGCTAAAGATCTCCCTTGAGCCCATCTTTTGGAGTGTTTGCTACAGGACCCGCCAAACGACAGGAGCCACAGACTGCAAAATCACCAAGTGTTTATACCTGCCCAGTACCTGTCACAGGATCATAGCACCAGAGGTCTCACTGGTTGGTTGTCAAGAAAAATGAGCTTTACTGTTTCAGCCCAGTCCTTACTGAATGTAGGGAATAGCCAGCACAGATGCTGTCTAGTGGGTCATGGCTCTGCCTGCAGGGTCAGTGTGGAAGAGGGACAGCATGATAGAACACTGCATTTTCCCTATGTGCACTGTGATTAAAAGCAGAAACTTGCTATCTCGTGTTGCCCAGTTATGGCAACGTGTTTCACCTTCCTTACTGGGAAGGGATCAGTTGTAATATTGATCTGTTCCAGCACCTGAGAAGGAAAGCTGGCTCCATCTGCGTGGTAAATCACTGTGTACTTTTAAGACACTACACAAATACACAGCGTTAGCAGTACTTCCTAAGAATAGCACCGGTTAGCTGTGCAATGGCCGTGAGCTCTGAACGCCCAGAAGCTGCCGTCTCGTTAATGGTTTGGGCAGAATCTACAGAAGGGCAGGACTTGAACTGAAGAAGCCATCACCCAGAATTGATGAACAATGTAGGCTGAAAGGACTTCTGGAGGCCACCTGGTCCAACTGCCCTGCTCGCAGCAGGCCCACCTTACATCTTCTATTAAAAAAATCCTTCCCCCAAAATAACCAGTTGTTAACTGGAGCCTGAATTACCCCTGGCACTAGGGTAAAATGAAAGCTATAGCAGACCTCAAAGAAAAGTAAATGCCACTTCAGAAACTTATTTCGGTGACTGATTCCAGCTCAAATGGGATCTTAAGCAGCAGTTAAGCACAATTCACACCTACCGGCAGCTACCTGCCACTTTGTCATTTTGTGGAGTCACAGAGCTGTGATACCATCAGGTGGTGGTGAGGTTCTAGATTACATTACCAGGAAAATCACCTGGAAATTGCCAGTCACTAAAATTAAATCACAGCGATGGGGAACCAAGTTCCACCTCCCTGATAAATTGCTGAGATTTTATATTTTGTTGCGCAAGGAAGAGAACTGCCATTTGACTCACTTATTTCTATGCCTAAATACAGAAAAGAAAGAAGTTGAAGAGGATATTTTTATAAACCAAGTAAGCAGGGGGTTAAACTGCAGTGACAGAGACACACATCCACACTGCCAGAAACAACCACTTGCTCACATCCCATCAGCAATGGAGACATTCTGTATATGGTAGCATTAGACCCTCAGGAAACTACTAAGCCTAAGGGTTTACAGGGCACATCTGGAAATGATGTTTTTTGACTATTTAAAGTACATATATAGATATGAACATTGCACTGCGTAGCCTAGTAAGGAGACTGATTTGGGAGATGATTAACCCTCAACATACTGTGCTGCTTCATCGAAGCTGATGAGGAAAATCTGTCATTACTTGTTTATGAAACAAGAAAAGAGGAATGACAAACCCACACCAAAACCAGGAGAACAAATGAGTTTGATCCTGTCTGAGCTCACCAGCATCGGTAGAAATGCTTTCGCATTTGCCCTGCTTCACTAGGTAAGCATTAACAGAAGTGTCATCCAACAATACAGATTTGTCTTCAGGTTCTGATGGAAAGATACTCACCACAATTATGCTCTCGTGGTCTTGAGTGGTTAAGTTGTTGTTCTGAAAGAGTTGAACAGAAGAAATCAATGATCAAAGAGAGCTGGCCCATGAGCATACCCAGTCCTCTTAGCCACCGCCAGACACAAGCAGAAAGGCTCAAGTCTGCAATTGCTTATTTTCAGACTAAAATTCACCAAATTAAAATTGTTCTTTTAAAGAAGGTGGTGTGTTATCTACTATGAGACGGTGGGTGGCTTTCATTTCCCCTCTAGCATCTTCAAATTCAAGCCACCCCAGCCATGGAAGCTGAGCATACCAACACCAGGATGCCAGAGAAGGTCTCAATCAGTTGGAAAACTAAAGCTAGTGATAGATTTCTATGGAAATTAATAGAAGGATTGTTGTGGTGGTAGGTGGTTGTTGGTTGTAAAACAACTGCTGCCGTTTTCCTGAAATTCTTTCTTCAAACGTGGATCCACTAAAAGCCAATAAATTTACTGGAAGTCACCTACGCTACCACCTATGCAAGAGTTTGCTTTTGGCTCTCCCAGCAGCATGATCCATTCAGAGGTAACAAAGTTATGAGTTATGACTTGCTAAGATCTTTGTCTAATGCAAAAAAACCAGCTAGCAACTTTTTCTGCTTACCACAAATCTTTGCACAACAGAACTAAGAAATGAAGCACCTGCTTGGCATTGTATTTCCTGTCCAGGAAAAGTTAAGTATTTTGAAATACAGGCTATGAAAGAGGATAGATAACTCTGAAGAGGGAAAATATATTATTTTTTGGACAGAACTGGTAGTAATAAAATAGCTGCACAATGAATTTATTGGTACATACATAGTGCTGTGAGAATCATCGGTCATGGAAACAAAGTCAACGGAATAGAAGTCAAGGGCAGTTTTGCCACTGACTTGAAATAAGACATAAACCAGACCCATAATAAATTTACCATAAATAATCAACAACAACAATGAAAAAAGCCTCAGGAGACGTGTTTTGTTTTGTCTCTAGAAATCTACCCAACATGGTTAAATTCTCCCTCTCCCCAGCAAGTACAAATTCCACTCAAGTCAGCAGAAGTCACGTGCAGACTCAAAGGCAGAACTGTGACAGCCCAAGTTAAAATAAAATCCACTCATGAACTTTTAACTGTTTATCTCTGATCTAAACGTGACTGTGTCTTGCAGGAGCACCGCTGAGGTCATACCTCTGAGAGCAGCTTTGAGACAATCTCCAGTGGTGCTTGGTGAATAGAGTCATCCTGAAGCGGAGACGTCAGTGCCATGTCCACCAGCGTCCTGATCTCCTTCAACACCACCTCCCAGCGGCTGGGGTTACTGAGCACCTTCTTGTACTTGTAAATCTTTTTCTGAAAGAAAAACGAAAGGGTCACACTGACGCCACCATCAACTCCTTGATAAAATGGATACGTGTTTCCTACATGCAGCTGTCAAGTGAGCTCCTTTGTATTTTGAGTTTCGCCTTTTCTGTATGTGGAAAAGTTGTACTAAAAACATTGAAACAGAAAATAAAACCTCATATGTCTAAACCAATTTCTTCTGCGGAAACAATGAAAAACTGTGACTAGCTGTTTGTATTTTAAAACAAGCTTTGAAGCTTCAGAGCACCTTCCTTTCCATCTTCTCTTGCAAACACTCTATTCCTCAGGCTAACAACAGATACCTGCTATCGCACTGCTTCCAAAGCTGTAGGACCTTTTAAAGGGAGTTGGTCATTACAAGAGAGGAGAGAGGTTATCAAAACATCATTCTACAGACACGTTATTCTACACTGGTAACCGGTGAATTCACATTCAGAATTCATTAAAATCAGTTTCATCAAATGAAAAATCCCAGTAGATACACAGGCTTCTTTTACTGTCTTGGAAGATCAGGAAAAGTCGTGGTGTCACACTCCAGTCGTAACAGAAACTAACTTGTAAAGTCTCCAAGCCTTCCCCACCAGCATTTCAGCACTCCTGACAGCCTAATCCCACCGGCCCCTGTCCTCTGCATATCCCTGCATTGCTTCTGGCTGTGCCCAAGCTCTCTCACCGACTGCCCCGTCCGCAGAGCAGCTGGAAAAGCAAAGGATAACTCTTACCTCCTCGGCAGCCATGTTGGCACAAATGACTGGAGCAGAAGCTGCTTTTTATCGTAAATAGTACTCCTCGGAGAAAACCCACCCTCCCAAATTCCCAGAGGTGGCTTGATGAAACTCTAGAAGTTCAAGGGAGCGATGACGAGGGATAAAACACCAGTTCCGAAAGCAACGACGGGTACGCGCGAGAACCAGGAGAGGCTTGCCAAAGCGGGCAGCGCTGGCGGCAGCGTCGGAGGCGCTGCGTGGCCACGGAGCTGCCCAGGAAGGAGGTCTCTCAGCTGATGGAGAGCCACAGCCACGACCACGGCGTTCTGTTTAGTTCACATGCCCTTCTACTCCTCTCTGAGCGTCAATCTGGTCCTCTGCTCAAAGGGATGTCAAGAAGTCTGGATACATCCTCAGGTTTATCAAACAACACAGGCTGGGAAATTCTCTGTTTACAAGAAAACATCAGTGTTTCGCACTAAAAATGGATCTTGCATTCCTTGGCCGCATTTCCAGGGAAATCACTAAAACTGCCCATGTCCTGCATCCTGCAGATTCAGCTACGCGTCGGCAGGGTAATAAAGGCAGAGGACTTTGCGAAGGGTTGGGCTGCTTTGTTTTATTTTGCTTTGGAGCTCTGCCGCTCCACGGCATTTCCCGCTCCCCTCGCACGGGGCAGCCCTGCAGGAACCATCTGAACTGGGTGGCTCTCTGCTCATCAATTGCTTCCTTCCCACCGTGGCAGCAGATCTAATGCTCAGCAGCAAACAGTCACCTCTGTGCTCCATCCGAAACACGAGAGAGAGAACAATACCGGAAAATACAGATTTCAGATGCTTTGGGTTTGTTGTTAGGGGCGGGGGGAGAAGAGGGTGGCACTGGGCTGACATGTAAAGGCTGACAAAGCAATCCAATTATCTTTTTAATTAAATTCAGGCAAGTACAAAAGCACGCTGGCAGCGGTTCACACTTCCAGTGTGTTTTAAGCCACTGAAAAGCTGAAGGAACATAAAAACACACGCTGCAGACACTATCAAATGTGTTTGGGATTTCAGAACTGAGCACAAATCTTTGTACTTCTGAGCTCCTTGGGGTAGAGAGGGTCCACTGGCGTCTTTAAGCTACCAGCACTACTTCTACCACCATCACAGACTTCTTGGAGTCTTTAGGAAACATGAATCACAGAGTTTAATTTCTCTTACTCACGTAGTGCCTTTTTTAAGGGTCTTTTTGTCAGACTCACCTCAGCACTAAATCAAATCTAAACTTCAAAGTCAACTAGCCAGCTTTGTACATTGAAGCAACTCCTCTTGGACTAATTGAGCGTGCTAAATGAAGCTCAACAGATATATTTGCTGTGCTGAAATTTTTTTCCTTGGTTCTGTACTATGAAGAAATCAAATCCAAAGCAGAACTCAAAGGCGGGTAAAAAGTGGGGATGGGGGAGCTAGACAACTGGGTTACTGTACCCCTGTTTGCTCCGGCTGCCCCTTACTCAGGTGAGTTCCAATGTGATTTTGGAGAGCAGCTCCTTCAGTCGATGGGACAGCTGCTGCTGAAGAAAAGCCTCTTGCCCAACAGGACGCTGCTCAGACAACCCTACCACAAATATCTTTCTTCCGCTGTCAAATCCTCTCTTGCATGCGGGGAGAGAGGAGCAAGGGAGGTTTCCTTTCCCTTTTAGAGATGTCCATTAAAAATTAAAATTCTGATGCTGCTGACGTACTTAAGAGAAAGGACAGCAGGAGCTGTACTCCCTGCTGTGCAAGGGAGACCTACAAAAGCTGCTGCTCAGCCCAGGCAGTGCCTCAAAGGGAGCATCAGAGCACGGCTACCTTTACAGACACGCTGAGCCTGCCATGAGCAGAAAATCCAGACTTATCAGTCTCTGCTTCACGTTTTGAGCACAAAGGATTGCACCACCCTGACATACTGAGCCGCAATCTGCAAGTGACACTACAGAAGGCTTGAATGATGGTGGGAAAAGAGCAGAAAAATAAATAAATAAATCGAAGAGCCATCCCCAAGAGGTTTGAACTCTGTTATCCTGAACCTTTGCCCATGGTTACGCTGCTGTTTTTCTCAGCAGAATGCTTTTCACTGTTGAGCGCCTTGCTGAAAGCCTCAATTAAAGCCTGAAACCTATCAGTGGGTTACAGAAGCAATTTGCTGTGTATCAGCAAGCACTTAGCCAACACCGAGCCATCTGCTCCATTCTACCTGCGCTGACTCCGGAGCGAGGAGAAACAATCACTCACGAGTTTCAAAGTGAAGCTGCCTGGTAAAGACCCGTATCAGAAAACAGGCATGTCAACACGTGCAGGGAGTTTGTTCCCCATGGATGTAGGTGTAAAAGCTGCCTTCAGCTGCTGAAAATACCCACACAACATTCATCGTTAATAGCATGGACAAGAAAAACACTGGGGTGGGAACTCGGTTTCACTGGGATTTCACTAAAGGCAGCGGCTCTTGCAACAATTTATGGGAGTGAAAATAACACATGCCAACTTGGAATTTGACCCCCCTAGTTACTGACCAGCCAGAACCACATGGCTCGTGTCGTTCCAATATCGTGCTAAGCCGACTTTAAAAGCAAAACCACTGAATTTAATGAGTACCCAGGAGCAGCAGGAGGGGGAATAAGTGACACTGACAGGGCATCCTTCATTCTCAAATCACTCTAATTAATTAAGTCTTGCAGAAACCCAAAGACTCAATGCTCTTTCACAGGGCGTGGAATTCAAGTCCACACGTGAAAAAATACTCTTCCAGCATTATTAAGCAAGCAAATGTGACAAAAATCTGTAAGCAGTGGGTTTTGCCAGCAGTGCTCAAAAGCTCCTGAATGCTGCTGTGAACAGAAAGTTCAGGAGAGTCTACGAGACCTTCAGGTTTTTTAAGCAATATCTTCACGTGTTTTTCTATCCCATAACAACCTCATCCTGTAGCTCTTGCTCATATACCACTTCCTTGGATGAGAACGATAATACCGATGTAGTTGAGAGCTCAGAAAAATGGACTCTAATGCACAAAATTGGATGGCATGGAACAACTGCCTTTCAGCCCTAGCAAGCCCTTTCATGTTTGGGACATCTTAAAGCAGCTGGCACAACTGATTCAAAAAGGGCAAGATGAAGTCAGCTGCCCTGATGACCAATTTTCATCCCCGCTTTGCTACCGATGGTCAGGAAATGTTCTGTATTCTTGGGAACCTGCCTTCCCGTCAGCAAATACTATCTTCACTACATTAAAAAAAAAATAATCGCCAACCCTAATCCAGAATTTAGCCTGCTAAATTCTAGCTCTCTGCTCCTCAGTCCTCTGCCGCACAACAGCACACAACTAATCACTTCTTTATTGGAGAAGCTAGAGCTACTGCAGGAACGTACGCCGACTTTGAGGGCTGTGTGTTGTTTATTTCTTGCTGAGCAACGAGGGCAGTTCCAGCAAAAGGGAAAAGGTCAACCTCCCGCACAGAGGTCCTCCCCAGCTCATTGCGGGGATGGCTGAGCCAAGCTAGTGTTACGGTTTCGTGTCGATGGTGCTTATGTAAAATGGAGGTGCCTCCTGCTAGATGCAAATGTATAGAGGAAAAAAAAAACAAACCCACAGAGGACAGACACTGGAACGGTTTCCTCCACTGGAGCAGAACATTTTGTTAAAACTCTGCATAAAAAGAAAATGGAAGAGTTGCTTGTTATGTTCAACACACATTCTTGGTGTGTCCTACCAAGTCCAGGAGCTGTACCTTGTATTCTTGAGCACCACCTGCTGGCATTTGGTCTATTAACTCATTAACTTCATGAAAATAAAGATGGCATGACATCCTCAGAACTCGGCTACATTCATACTCTGCTTTTAACACTAGCAGGCATCACTTACTGCAGGGTATTCTGAAAAGTATGTAAGAATAAATTGTTACTGTCAGAAGTCTCCCTGATAGCCAGAGACGGGCTTAAATCACCAGACAGATCCACTGAAAGCCTTCTGAACTAAGTTCCTACCTGCAACATATGAAGTTTTCAGGCAACTGATCCGAAAACACTAAGTCTATAAAAAGTCCCATTCTGGGCAAAGGGCTGGGACAGGATTATCAAAACTTTTCCAAATCAGAGATTTCAGACTGCTCATGGTGCAGCACTCAAACTTTTCATGACCTTCTGAAGGTTTTGCCTAGAAAGACTAACATGTTGCTCTCTAAGTAGCTGCAAACCAGCTGCAGCAAACTTCTTCACTCTATCGTGTTTACAGGTAAAGGCATTTTCTGCATTTTTTCATTTTAGCCAGTGCCAAATGCTGAAGTGCATCAACTTCTCTGCTCTAGTTCCTTCCCTGATTGCAATTGTCTTGGTAGAGGCTCACTTGCCCACAAGCTCCTTGCTACAGGCCAGAGAACTGGAGGGAAACATTATAAGCTAGACACTTCCCAATTCTCACTCAGCAAACGTCGAAATAACACTTCCATTTTTTTTGCCAATTCATACAAAAAAGATCCTGACGAAATCCCCATTATTTATTGCACCGAGATTGGCACCCATGAATCTATGCCCTGAATATATATGCGAAGCGACAGTCTCTGCCCGAAGCAGCTCACTGTTTGGACGATTAAAGGCAAAAAGGAGAAACAGAGCAAAAAAAGCGAGGTGATTTCCTTGAGGTCATGTGGCAAATCAGAACCAAAGCAGAACTGAGGTCTTCTGCTTCTCAGGCCTCCAGGGTAATTGCTAGATCATGGCACTCCTTAGGAAAAGTATCACTGACATGCACAGGGGCTGGAGCAAGCAAGCTGGATGTTTATCCCGTTGCTGTGCTCCCCGTCGCAACATCTTCCTCTATCCCCTTTTTCAGTCTACATCTGTTGACTATTTTTCCCACCAGTGTCTACCATGTTGCTCCAGATCTCAGCTAATCCAGGCAAGAATCCTCAAGCTCTCTGATGAGCACTGTTTCAAAAGCAACAGAGTTCAGTGGGTTCAGCAAGTGGTGACGTGGGTTCAGCTGTTACTAATGCACAGGCTGGAACAACCACACTGACACTTCCCACAGGCACAAGGTTTGTCCTTTGCTCAGATGCCACTGGGACAGCACCACTGCAAAGTAAAAGAATGCTGAAATAAACAACATTTTAAAAGGACAGAGCATGGACAAAACAGGTTTCTGCTCTGACCAAGAGAAGGGCAAAGTGGGACCGGGACCAGGGGGCTCATGGGGCAGCCTCCTCATTCATCTCCCAGCACGACACTGGGCAGCTGCAACATTAATGCACTGGAGAACTTGCTCCCAGAACGTATTATATATCTGTATCTTCACCTCCTTCGCACACAGCTGTCACCTGACCGACCATCCTTCTGGGCCCTCTGCTCTCCAATGTGCTCAAAACTACTGCAAAGATATCCTTCAGTAACAAGGAGGGATGAGAGGAAGGATATTGTATCTAAAGAGGAAGAGAAGACTATAAGCAGTGGACAAGCAGATCTGAAATTTGTGGGCTCCACAGAAGACAAATCTCTATGCAAATACAGTGTGTGCACTTCCAAAAACTGAGAGCAGCTCAAAAATTGTGGCTTCCTTCTAGCCTCCTAAGCAGGGAAGGAAGAGGTCACCTTTGGTAGATCTTCCCACTACCAAGCAGAGAAAACGGGCTTTGTTTTTGCTGGTGTCATCTCTCTCTCCAATCCCAACACAGAAAACAGGAACACAGCTGGCTGATCCAAACCCAGCTCTCCCTCAGCCACGCATTCAAGATGCCATTTCCCCAGCTAGAAAACGCAAAAGGCCAACTGTGGCTCCAGCTACACTTTGCCTGGGCTAATGCGGTTACTATCGTAATCAGACCTGTCCACAGGGGAGGCATTTTTTGGCACCGCTGACTTTGATGCATTCCCCGAAACCCTTCATCCCTGCTTCCATTTCCTTTTGGCAAACACTCCCATTCTTCAGGCCCCAGTTCCAGCACCAGCTTTACACTTCAGGTTGGCAAAACATCAGCTTTCATCCTGCACACAGCAACTGCTGTTCCGTATTTTGCGTATCGGAGCCAAGCTGGGGTTTGTTTTTAATGTTGCTTTGGCTATGCGGAATTTCACTATGACTGCAGATACGTTTCTAGCAGAAGCACAAGCCACTCCCTACTTGCAAAAAGCATTGGGAGAGACACAGCTGTGATCTTGGTTCGCAAATCACACATAGTATCTCCCCAAAAGGAGAAATGCTTGAAGACATGATGTCCATGGGCTTTTGGTTGGTTTTGGTGGGCTGTTTGTGCATTTGGTTTTGGTTTGGGGTTTTTTTTAAGCAGAAGTCACACAAGCCCTTTTTCTCCTGATCTTGGGTAGGAGGAAAAACTTCAGCAACGTCAATACATTTGAACACCACAGTTGTCCCACATGTATAAGAAAGATCTGCCCTAACTGCAGGCTGGAGGGGGTTTACAAACCCTCCTGACCCTTTAAACTTTATCAAGAACAGGTGAGAAAAACCTTTGTGTTGAGATTGCTGGACTCATTCAGAGTAGGAGCCAGTCTCCCTCTTGATCTACGGCACTTTAACAGCCTCTGACTCATCACCAGAGAGAAGGTTTCAAACATGTTTAGGCACAACTACCTCCTCCTCTTGCAGGACCTCACTACTGCCTGCTACAGCATTTTTGGCCCTTTCTCCAGAGCAGCAAATGTTCAACACGCACGCTGTCTGGACATCAGGATCGCGGTGTTCTGGAACAACCCACAGTTTCCAGAGGGGTGCGAGTCTGACGTGCTCCTGTGTTTGAGATTATGCAGCATGAGCTGGAGTCAGCAAAATCATGTTCCACTTAAAACAACAACCAAAAAAAACCCCCAAAACAGAACAGACTACAAGATGAAAAGCAGGAGTACTTGTACCATGTATGCTCCAGACTTTCTAAAACCTTCAGTGGACTAACTGTGCTGCAGCACATGGGGGGAAAAAAATAGTACTAAATAAACAAACTGGCACTGTATGACTGTGGAGTTCAGCATACATCAAACAGAAAGCAGAGGACTCAAAGCACTCTGACATTATAGAATCATATGATTCTACCATTAATTGCCACCTAGGAGAGGTCCTCGCTGTGTGCTTCTCTGGGCAGAGACCTACCACTAATGACTGCATTAGGGAATGTCTCTGACACGAAGCTGAGTGGATCCAGGTTCCTAATGCCTCTACACTCACGTGCTTTATATTCCACATGTGATGGCTGAGTCTGAGCCCAGTCCTTGACATCCACCAGCTCACAGCCTGCAGTGGGAATAAATGACTTTGCCACTGCAGAGAAGAGATACAGCGCATAGGAAAAAAAAGCGCAATCTTATCATCATTGTACTTTGACCAGGTCTGCCAAAGAAAAAGCTGTGTGCAAGGCCACCATGGAGAACAGCCAGGCAGCATACCTGCTGTGCAGAAACCCCCACGCTCTGACACTACACCCTCCAGATCCCGTTCGAGCACGAGAGAGCTGGTCATTACCGGGAAAACAGGACGTTGCCTCATCTGCAAGGCTGCAAAACACATGCCAGTCATTTCAGCATGTCAGAGCTCTGATCGGAAGAACTTGCCACCTGAGAAACCACCTCAAATTGGTAATAAACAGCTACTAATGCTAAACGTTGTAGTAACAGCTGACAAAAGATAATCTCTGCAAGATAATCCATCCCCCTTCTATTTTCCGGGAAATGCCAGTAAGTTTATGCAGCCCTGAGTAGCACACAGAGCAATTATTTCTTCCAAGATACGCAAACTGGATTAAAAAGCCACGTCATCCCTTTTCCTTATTACTCTGCACCGCTAGCAGTGGGCACCTTTGGCTTTTCCTGCCATCCTTCCCTCTCACCAGTCAGCAAAACCTTCCAAATGGACCTTCGCTCACTGTTTCGCTCTTTCCTCCTTGGCAAATGCATTATTTGCTGAGTTTCTAGTACTTCAACACCATAAATAGCTTTGAAATTGGCTTCTCTCTCTTGTGCACCTGCATCATCAATGTCGTCAGCAAGAGAGATGTGCACGGCTCGAGGAACATGTTTGTGTCAGAAAGCTGCTGCAGAGCCTTAGGGACAGCGCAGATCCTGGATACTGATGTGATGCTTGCAAGCATCTTAAAAGGGACTTCAGAAAAGCAGGGCGTTTCTGTCTTCAGATCATCGAGCTTTGGAGCTCTGAATTTCCCAGTTTCTCACAGGGACATACCAGATTGCAGAGCAGCATTTACATCTGACTCAGTCCCATTGCTTTGTTCCACGGCTTTCTATCACGTCTTATTGCACCCCATCAGCACAAAACCCCAATCTCCCACAACTCTTTAGCCGACCAAAACGCTGCTGAATCTCTGCTATTTGCTTGTTTTCTTTCTCCTTCGGACAAACGCTGTGTGACGTGGAAGACTGAATCAGGTCTTGCAGTATTCAATTTTCCGATTCCAAGGCCAGCTTCCTTGCAGAGGATCAAGAGATCACTGGGCTGCTACTGAAACGACGACGTTCAGAGACAGGTCGATACAAGGAATGTCCTTGATGGATCTTGTCTCTGGTCGCATAGCTCAATCCAGTATTCCCATCTTAAATACTACAGTGGAGAGCACCAGAAACCCCGTTATGGTAAATCACTGTGATGCAACAGCTTCTGAATCAAGATGGGGAACGAAGGCACATTTTTACTAGCATTGTTTTCTGATACTTTTTACCTAATTTTGAAACAATCACTATTCTGGGGGGAAAAAAAAAAGACAAGGAGGTGTGGTAGACAAGAGGAACATGTGACTTCCAGTAAGAGCTAGGGCAGATAATACCGAATATGATGCTCACCACATACCGCTACAGCGGCTTGGCGGATATTAGCAGGAGTTTTATAATCCACTGATGCATTCTGTATAGTATGATGCACTCAACACACTAATCATAATGGAGGAAATAAATGTAAGGACAAAACTGCAAGAAAGGAACAAGGAATTTAAACCCCCACCTAGATCCCTTTGCTCCTTCAGGTTCACCTAGGTCTTCTGAAAACCAAGAGTCCTCATAACATCCGTAATGCAGAATAGGGCCCCATGACAGCAAATTAACAAGGCACTTGGCATGTGCCAACTCCCCGAGTTCAGTTTTCACACCCTATGCATCATGTGAGGAGGATAATTACACTCCTGGGAAAGACTAAAAGTCTTGTACTGTCTTCCTAAGAGATCTCCTAAACCCAGATTTTTCTGCAGCTAGAAACATGAACACGAGACTAATTTTGGTGCATATTATGACAGCTTATAGACGAGAAGCTATGATGTGGTGAAACCAGCGGTCACCGTAACCTGGAAGGCCTAAATTGCAAAGAATTAGTCATAAGGTCAGTTCTGGAATAATGCGGAGGAGCAATTCACCAGAAGAAAACCCAAGGATCCCTCTTGGCGAGCAGTTCAGCATTCCTGAGAAGCAACATATTCCAACAATTGTATTTAGTCCTCTTCAGAGCAGAGACCTAAGTACACAATAACAAGCTGACCTGTTTATTCAGCTGGTTTTGACACCCCTCTATCTCCAGACCTAATATTAGTTTGGATAGGATAGCATCCAAGTCTAGAGGGGAAAATTTAGAGCTGGTTCTGACTTAGCTAAAAGCAAGACAGAAAAGAACTATCTAGCTTCCACTCAAATTTCACCACTAGGCCTTTAATTGGCTTGAGTTCGGTCTCCTTCAAAAAGCCTGTTTTGGCAACGCAGGAGGCACCTACGGGTACACAAACCATGTGTGCATATGGCTGGATGGGGGCAGAGCAGCTCAGAGCAGCAGCTCAGATCCAGGCTGGCATCTCAGCATGTTGCCGAGAGCCTCTTTCGGCCGGACAAAGTGTTGTGCTGACACAGATACGCGGCTCCCAGCTTGAAAGGGATTCACGGTAAGCCAATGCTGCTGCTACAGACGTATCTTATGGGAGAACCCTGCTCCAATGTCCCCCAGAAAGAGGCAGCTATTTTCCCAGTGCAAAGGCAGTGAATGCCTAAAAAAACCCCTAACTGCTCTGCCTGTTCCAGTTCTTAAAACATCACCCAGTGCTGCATAAAAAAATGAAAGAAAAAAAGGCCTGTCAACATCTTGTTTCTCATCTATTCATTTCTACTTCTCAAAGCGAGATCAATGCCACTCTGCTGCAACAGCACAGCTACCTCCAGTGAACTGATATCTCACAAACAGAAAACAAGGCTGAGATTTTTCAAGCGACTTCTGATGACAAACGACCTGAGACTGTCAAACTCGTGTGGGAAAATTAGAGCAGCCAATGGACTTCAGGTGGTCATGAGATGTCGAGTCAAAAAAAAAAAGGAAAAAGACATCCCCCTCACCCCCCCAAAAAAGTAGTAGGGGAGAATACGTAACTACAAAAAATAAACATTATGGGCGTAAAAGGCTGTAAGTATAACAAGGTTTCTATGCTGCTGCTCCTGAACATGCAGTGAGGTTGTTCAGACGATAGACTGGGCAGTATTAGCGATCACTACATGAAGGGCAAGGGGATGTTGCTGGAGAGCCCCATGCAGGCAGACACACCTGCATTTCACCTTACTTTTCAAACACAAAAGAAGAACAAATCCCGGCAGTAAACATCAGCCTAGCCACGAGAGGGAACTGAAAAATGCCAATATATATTTTTAGTCCCAACTATGTTCACCAGAAAACTCTAATTAGTACTAGCTTCTCTTCTTGGCAACACAGATCCATTAGCACACCACTTGGACCCTGCATCTTTTCTCTAGGGACTATAAAGTCCAGTCTGAAACTCTATTTGGATGGATGCTCCGAGTCTTGCAGGGGAGAGGCTCCGGCTATCTTAAAAACCCATTCATGGTCTCCCACAACTAGTACTTGTGTATTCCATGGGAAGAGTAAAACCACCAGCCAAAATCTTGAGGGCTGCCTTTTATCTGTCCAGGTAGAGAAACCTCCTCCTCCAAAACTCACGTGTCATCAAAGCCCACAATGCTTTCAGAGCCCCGAGGGGCTCTGAAAGACAAAACTTCATTCCACAGCTTAGGTTCCCATCAATAGATTATTGACTCAAACATAAACACAAAAGGAAAAAGAAGAAAAACATACAAGGAAACAAAAAAAAGCTGTTATTGGCCTAATTGTAAGATAATTATTTATTGTTTCACCACAAAATAACAGAAAATGGGAACTTCGGTGAAAATATCTCAGGTTTCCAGCTAAAGAAAGCAACGAAACATCTGAGACAATTACAGTTGTATGTGCTGGGCAACCACCAAAGAGAGGGTCTGGAGTCCAGGAACTACCACTCCAAAGAACTGCTGAGCTCTTGGAATAATATTTTCACCATGCAGCACAGCATAGGGCTATTGAACTGTCACAGGGCATCAAAGCTTCCTCTCTCAGATCATAAATTAAGTGATTAAATACAAATGAAAGACGTGGGCCCTTTTAACCAAATCCAATGTGATTTTTCCCTGATCTCATCGTTTTAAGGCATGATTTACTGAGATCTGAGGCTATCAATTTCTTTATTGTCATCATTTAAATTCTATATAAACCCCACTCCAGCATCAGCACTATTTTTAATCATTACCATGGTGACAAAACCGTAAAGGTGCTTTGCACAAGGAAGGCTTTACCACACTTGCCAGAACAGTTCCTCTCAACTTAATTTTTTGCAGTTTTAAAGCACAGAAAAATAACTCCCCCTGAACTTTCACCATTAGGTACAAAACCTGACACTCACCCACAGCTATTGTATCAAAAACATCGGGTATTAAGGGACAAGGAATTTATAACCTGGACACAGGAAAGGCCAGAGAATGTATCGTTATTCAGATCAAGTATGACTTCATACGACAGTCAATCCCTTTGTAATTAATAGGGCTGCTTGTGCATGGAAGTATCTATTTCCTGAACACACAGATACAACAATCCCTTATGAGAACCAGGAGAGTATTAATCCAAAATTAAAGTTTTTGAACAAAGGCCAACATTGCTTGTTTTAGCATTCAATGCAAAATGTTTGCAAATCCCCAATGACAGCATTGTTCCAGTTTCCCAATTCATGGGAATCAAAACACGGTGTCTGTGTTGAAAATGAATTTTAAGACAAAGGTAATGGGATTGACGAGTGGATGTCAGGGGCACGCTCACGTGCTGGGCTGCAGGAGCATGAGCACAGACAGCAGGATGAGGGAGGTGACCGCTGCCCTCCAGCTTGGGGCTTCACAGCTTGGCTATACAGGCTCTTAGCAACCTTGTACCGCTTCAAAGTACACCCTGCATCAAGCAAGGAAAAAGCCGACGTGGGCGGAGAGAGGACCAGATATTCAAGGGTACCTTCCAGCCTAAACTGTTCTACAATTGACACATTTGCACCATCCATGGGTAAAACCCCCAACCAAGCAGCAGCGTTCACGGGGGGACAGTCGAGGACTGGTTAATAGCATCAGCAGAAAGACCAAGGTTTAGCTGAACCTTTCTAGAAGATCCAGGTCAAAGGCACACAAAGCTCGGCTTGAGTCATGCTTCACGCTTTACTGCAGACCTGGGTCTGCTCTTCCCGTATTGTGTCAATTCAGGACATTCCCCCAAAGGCTGTCACTGACATGTTTCACTGCTGCATCATTCAGCTAACTCGAATACACAAGTAACCCACAACCCACAGTGAGGACAGCGTTCTGAGTTCACTATCAAGCACGCTATAAAATGTAACATGCCCTGAGTAACCTTTAGGCATAGTCCTCCCAACAAACACCAATCTATACCTGCACTCCCTATCACAAGAGAAGACACTGAAGAACCCCTGGAGAAGGCCTTATTGGTGTGGGGTTTTTTTTTAATTCAAGAGCAACATCATACTGTATTAGCCAAGTGGGTCTTCTAACCACTAATATTTTAAGCTTTGTGGTGTAGCAGGGCTCAACATTTTCTGCAGAGGATGGTACCTCTATGTGCTTGGCACTGTATAAACACACAGAAAGTCCTTAGCCCAAAGACAGCGAGACATAAACAGGCAGCAAAGTAGATGGATACTGTCTGGGAAAATGCCAAGGGTACATATTTGCTTATTTGTGTGTCCCACAATTACTAGTCAGAAGCCAAGCTGAGCTGTATCCCATCCCCTACAGAAGCGGCTGGTTACTGCTGTATCTCGCCTAGATCCATAAAGGGTAATGAACTGCATGTGTTATTCACTTCTGTATATTCACAGCAAGCGTGGCTATCTTTATTGATACACTGTTATGACTTATCAGCTTCCAAATACCAAAGATTACGTATCGTGGTTTCAATCCGACCTCCTTGGTTGAAAGAGACGTTTCTTACACAACGGATTAAAGATTTGTTTATGTTGAGGATCTGGACAGTTGCTAATATGTTCTGTTTATTTTCTGGACAAAGATAGCTTGGCTTAGCAATAACCCAAAGGAAATTAGGATATCCACGTTGATATCCAGATTAAAGAGGAATTATAAGTAACCCTTATTGGGGGAGAGGGTGGGTGGTGAGGAGGTTGAAATGGAAAACCCCAAGAAAAAAATAACTACATAAGGAACAGTCCATCCCTACCTTCTGTGCTCTCTTCAGTGAGCACAGTAGTCAAGGAAAAAGTCACATCTAAAAAGCTGTGTAAGCATCTTGACAGCTAGTTAGTTAGATGACACATAAAACCTCTTGGAGCTGGATCTAAAACATGGATAATTATGTGTTTGGTTTTCTTTTATTTCTGTTTATCTGCAGCATCTCTTTTATGATTCTCTGGGCTGCAGAAAGGAATTGTTCTTGATTTTTATTTCAATGTTTGTCTCCAGAACAAAAATGATTTCCAGGGTGCTGGCTGGCAAATTGAATTCCCACAGCGTGCTAATCTTTCAAACTGCACCACATGAAAGCTCTCCCACAGACCTGAGCACCTTCCTACAAGACCAAAGGATAACCAGTATGTGCCCAAACCTAAAGAGCTTCCCCATATATTTCATGACACAGTTTTTCACTGGACCTGGCCATTTTCCAGGTCGCTCAGCATCTGACTCCCAAGGCTTGAAGCGCAGGAAAAGGAGCCAGAAGGACACTGACAGAATATGAATCTGCTCCCACAATTGTAATTTAAAGGAGGGGCAATCCCTACTGCTGGAAACTCTCAGAATATCAGTTTGCCATCTGTAAAATGAGTTCCTCCAGCCTTGTTTGGGCAGGGCAGGGGAAGCAAAGGTCTCCTGCTCTATCTCCACTTAGTGCCTAGCACAGTGGGGACTCTGGGTTCAGCTGGATCCCCCGAGTGCTTCCACCACACAAGTACAAACAATCGCAAGCTCATCTCTGTTGAATGTTTTCCTCCAAATAACTGCTTCAGCTATCTGCACTGCTTTGCATCTGTGTTCTACATGCCCGCAGAGATGTTTTGACCTCTTATTTGTAAGACCACTGGACAAATATATCATTCATCAGCACAACCACCCAATTATAATACAGCTGCGGCGATCTCTCTGCCAGCTGGTGCTTTGTGTAAATGAGCCATTCCAGAAGAATAGGTTTCCCGTTGGGTTTTTTTGTGGGTTCCCTCACTACCTGCTTAATCATCAAACCGTACAAATTATGGAGTGAGATGAACCTTGGCACCTGGCTCTTAAAGTCATAGGCGATGGGTGCTGGCAAAATGATAAAGTTCACTAAGGTAGATCACGTAACTGCACTGCTCCACTCTCCTCCTAGATGCATCGCTTCTTGTGATCTCACTTAAACCTGCCAAATATCAACCAAAGAGCAGAAAGGCACTACGTACTCTTCCTCTGAACCATTAAGCAACAAATCCCATCAGAACTATCTCCATTTTAGCAAAGAGGAATTTGTTAAAGTACCTGGGCAGTGACTAAACCTTGTCACAGTTCTTATGGGAAAAAGCTACTCGCTATTCTTGGTAAAGGGAAGGCCTTTCAAATCAAGATAATGTTTCACTTGTTTTTCAGAAATGAACTTAATGGGGGTGGGGAGGGAAGCAAGAAGGCAAAAATAAATTCTGCTTTGCAACAAGTTAAATTACTCAGAGTTTCCCAAAATGAGTGGCTTGGTCAGAAGCATTGGAAAGTTTAAGAAATATTCCTTTAAAAACAACTCCCACAGAGCTAAAGCTCACTCACTCTCCATGACCAAAAGGAATGTCAGCAAGCCAGGTCATTCTATCTAGGTTTTAGTTTTGGTTTTTTTTTCATAATCTAATTGATGCAGTGGGTGGTGGCGGGGCCAAATTCCATCTTTACTATTGGCCACTTTTTTTCAGAGTTGCATCCCTGACCCCTGTTTTCCCCTCACCACAGGAGCAAAGTGGGCATGACCCACCAGCACATCAGTTCCACAGCCACACTGGCTGGGGGCAAGGCAGAAAAAGAAATTCCCTCACCACTCCTGTCCACGCTTTCTCTGATCATCCTTGCCTGCCAAAGCACGAGGGAAAATAACGGCCACACGGAGATACTGTCTCTGCATGCTTTAAGCTCTTTGTTACCCTCAGGAGTTGCAAAGAAAGCAAGCCTGCCTAGGCATTGTGTAAATGATACTGTCAAGAGGCCAAAATGAAGTGCCACACCACAGCCCAGCCTCCTGCTATCAGCACTACTGTCCCACACTCGTTTTGGCAATCGGGGGAACAGGCTGGAGAATATGCCAGTGGTCTGGAAAAGGAGATCTCGACACTCAGCTCTTACTGATAAGAACCTGGATCTGCTCTGAATACTATTCTGCCAGACGCTGATCGCTATACAAAGCACACCAATACTCTAGTTTTGCCACACAACTGTTTTGCAACTATCAAACACACCTACGACAAAACCAGTTTGGTGGGAGGGACTTCCTTATATTTTCACATGTGGTTGCTGTCAGCAGGCTGAAATCTTGATAAGCTATGCAGCCAACCTGGCTGACTTCACTGAAACCTCACCAAAGACAAGTCCTGAGCTGAAAAGCTACTGCTTGTGTTACCCACTGCAAAACAAGAGAGGACAACCACGTTCAGCATCTGGCCAAAACTTGTTTCCAGCTGCATCAAAGATCCGTACAGATTCCATCCAAAGGTCAGCAGCTACGGTTTTTGATGAGGAATGTGCTGCTTTTAAGACACAATGTTGTCACTGTCGTCCACTTCCCCTACTCAGGGTAATCAGGTCACTGTTCCACTACGAATGAGAAAGGACTCGAGATCTCTGAAATGCAAACTATCTTTAAAACCAAATCATCCTAAAGCATAAACACAGACTGGTGCTACTTACAATAAGCAACTCTAAAAGACACCCTTTCTCCCCAGTTTCTCAGAAACAAAACAAACAACCCCCCCAAGGATTCCAAGAGTCCAGAGCGTATGATTAAGCTCTAGTAGTTCTGTAACATTCTAGCATTCATAGTACAAAACCAAAACCATCCGTTCTCAATACTGTTTAAATGTGAATTTACAGGCTATCAACCATTTGAAGCCAATCACACATTGGTAAAGCTGGTCTATTAAACAAGTTAATTTGTCCACTTCATTTGTGACACGAACAAGTTGAAACTACGAACATATTCTGATCTAGGATTTCTGTGAGAAAAAGATTTTACTCATTCAGGGCTCTTACAATGAAGGAATAGGGAATGCTAAAAAGTATTCTTAGTGGTGGACAAGAAAGACAGTGAAGTGCAGAACTTACCTTCCACTGCAATGAATGGAACCACTGATCCCTCAGGTAACTGTTTGCAGCCTGCAATGAACAAACAGAATCATTAGTTTCAAAGCGTTTCAGATCACCCAGCCAAAACTATGCAAATCACCCATGTATGCCCTAAAACTAGTAAGATTGCAATTCACCATACTCTGAACTCCATAGCCCTGGCTAAATTCAGCCCCAACCTCATCAGAATGAGGGGAAACTTTGCTCAAAGCTACAACTTTACATTACAACCAGTTTATTTTCACGAAGCAGTGACATGAAGACCTTGCTGCAAATGTATAATGCTGATCCAAAACCTTACAAAACATTAACCTCCTATGAAATGGTGTCCAGCCCAAAGACTGTGAAAAATCCTCCCTGATTTCAGTCAGATTTTGGTCAGATCCTTTATGTCTGTAGGACATTTGCCTTTGCTATTAATAATCAGGAGGAGAGTGAGACGACGGGTTGACATTTTACGAGAAGGGTGGTTTTTCTCCATGCTCTGTCTTCCCTCCTTGTCCTGTTCCTCAGCTAGTCCCAAAGCAATTCAAGTAATGTCTTAAGCTCTTTCAGCGACATTAAAACAGAGTGAAAAACATAACACGCATACAGACGTGCAAATACATGCACAGGCTGCAGCAATGGCACAAATGTTGCAATAATTGCTCCCAGAGATCACTCGTTTTTTGTCAGTATTAAGCACAGCTGCCAGAAATTCTCCGTGCGAAGCCAGGTTCGCAGCCAATGAAGGAATAGTTCAACACTCCCAGAGGTCAAAAGGCTCCGTATCAAAAAATATGAAAGCATCTACAGTGACGTAAATATGCGTGCCTTAACAAGGTGACCTGGGCTGGAAATATTCGAGTGGGTAAAGATGCCCTTTGGCTTTTCCAACTCTATCTCATTGCTGCGAATGGGCAATTTTTGCTTACGATTCAAAATGCTTTACACAAGCAGTGAAAATTACAGGACAGCCTATAAATTCGTGTTAAAAAAGAAATAATTGAGGTTCTTCACCAGCTAAAAAAATCACGTCCTTCCAGCAAACTAAAGCATCATTCAACAAATTTCACTTCCCAACAGCTTTTAAGGTAAGCATTCAAAATCCACACCACAGAATGCAATTAATTTCCGGACACTGGTTCAGGTCACCGATAACAGCGAGAACACGAGAAGTAAAAACAAATCCGTATTTAATCTCAAGGTCAGATACTGATGTCTCAGTGAGATAAATTCGGACTGATTTCTCTGCATTAAACGGAGTAATGCTCTTCTATACATGTACTACATATTACTTATTTATATATTAATGAGAATCGATTGCTCCTCCAGTAGATCTCTAGGCCATAAAGCAGACTAAATCTATCATAAATAATCTTGGCTGACCACAGAGTTTATAAAAAACTCCAAACTTTCCATTTCATGACGAATGCTGACATTATCAGAACATGAATTTGCTACGAATGGAAAGAAAAAACAAAACTTCCTTTTCTTTTTCTTCTTTTTTTTCTTTGCATGAAATGAAAAATTGTGAAATCATTTTTAGCATAGAACTTCCAAGATATTTTGATTAGCCAATATTTAATTCTTTTCTTTCTGTTATTTACTCAGTATTTTATGTATATCTGTGCATTATGACATAGGATAATATAGACCTTTTACCCATATGTTTTACAGAATTTAATTTCAATTCAATATGCTTTACACTTTATATATATTTTAATTAAAAGGTCAAAAATAAGTTGCCACGAAAAGCCTGAAGAACATTTTTAACATGACTAAAAAGGCATGAAGTACACATACTTAGATATTTCTTAGCTTTGTTCAGACAAAATGCTTTAAAAACCCACTAGATTTCTTTGTAAGATTCGATTTCAAATGGACAATTTTTTCTCTTTTTTTTTTAAGGGGAAAACTGTTTAATGGAGGGGAATAGAAAACCTTCATTTCAAATGCTAGCATCAAAGCCAGATAAAGAATAAGTAAAACTGATCTTTTTTTAGGTTTGAGCATGTATACTAAGCAATAACACCAATAACATTGCAAGTTACACGTCCATTACTTTCTTATAAAAAGCGTATGCAGATTGAGGATGCAGGAGCTCTGCAAACTAAGATACTGATATTTAAATTGACAGAATCCCAAATATTCTAGGGAGATGAAGGAATCCTCTCACACAGGCAAAATTTCAACGTGATTTAGTCCCCGGACTGACCATTACATGACTTTAACCAAAAAGCACTGAAGTCTGAAGTAAGAGCAAATGCTAAAGCCCTAAATGGGAACTGTTAAGAACTATCAATTATTCTCCCACTTTTGGAATATCAGTAGCTACAGACTCTAAGACTGTGACAAATAATTAGAAAATACTGTGTGCAGATAGATTGTGCAACTGACTGGAGCCTTACATAAACTGGATGACAAACTATTCATGAGGACAACAGTATTGGGAAGAGGTAGAGACACAAGTGGACTGCAAATACCGGAGGAGAAAATAAACAATGCTATAAAAGGCAAAGACAAACACACAACCAGTGGAGGAAAGCCTTGTTTAACTTGACAGCAGCAATATACAAAAAGCATTTAAGAAGTAAAATAAGCAAAGTGACCAGGTTCCAAGCATAGAACCAAGCACCATCTACATGTAGTGTTAGGTATTATTAGAGAGAAGTGATCAAGAAAACTTGCATCTAGATCTAGGTTAGGAGTTTGAACCACACTAAAACAGTTCAGGCTGTCTTTCAAGAGTGCTTCCAAGGAAAATTAAGACAAAGTGAACACAAAAGTGGAAAAACAAACCTTCAGGGATTCCCCACACTTCTACTAATGATCAGGCCTCAACGGTAAGAGGAACTTGGGAAGTCAACAGTCATTTCACCAGCGCTCTCTCCACAGCGTTCCACACAGATAGACTGAATGCACTTAGCACAACCACTCTTATCTGGACGGAGCTGGCTGACACCAGCATTCTCCACTTTGCCCAAGCAGCACAGACTAATCCTCCCAGTGCACCCTTCCGCCTGCCCGACTCTGGCAAAACACAAAACCACAGTGATGTGCAGGAAACGCTGGATCTTCTGCAGAAGATGATGACCAGCTTGCTCTTGCGCAGCATCCCTTGGTTCAGCCCTCCTGTTTTTCAAGCTTACACTGACAAAGGGACTAGAGGGAATATTTCTTTCTTACCAAAAGAACTGGGAGTTTCACAGCATGCTGGGATGACAGGAGAGCCACAGGCTCCTATCAATGATCATGCAGCGAATTGTCCAGCTGATGGCCACCTCTGCGCACACTGGTTTACTCAAGCATACAGGTTATTGTGCATAAAACTTCTGAAGTTTGGAGCAACGAGCATCAAAGCATAAAGCAGTGAAGAGAACTACAGTTCATTTATAGGGGCTGCACATACACATTTACAGTTTTATTTGATGTGCATTCCTGGAGCCCAGCAGTTCTGCACTGAAGTCATCACTTCCTGGGAACTGACACCTACTTTTTTTTTTTCCTTCAGCTGAGGCCATAACCTACTATATTTATTCAGCTCTAGGGTACAATAAAGAGAAAATTAGACACAAAAGGCTTTAAAACAGGTTTTCCTTAGGCATTCCAACTTCATAGGGCAAGTTTTTCTTATTCTCAGCCTTGTCTACCCAGCAGGTCCAGTTCTACACTACTAACCTTCCAACTTAAAAAAAAAAAAAGATCAAACCTGGAAATGTTTTGCCTGATGTTGTTACGAATAGTCAATGAGATAAGAATGAATTAGAAGGGAGATTTTATAACTTATCTATGTATCATAAATGCTTGGCGTGTTTAGGCTCTGATTCTGCTAAGAATTTTGTTCTCAAATGCAATGGCTTTAGCAAGGTTGTGGATGGCACGTGGTCCAATCGGAGCTTCTTGTACAACTGAGGCCTCCTGTTGTTTTTGTACAACCACAACATAGTACAAAAGTACTTCAGAAAACAGGAAAATGTGGCAGTAAAACTCTTAGAAGGTGCAAGAAGATTCAAACTACTTGTAGCTTATTTATTGTTATTCCACTGAGAAGGAAGACTTACGAATGCCTGCTGTAGGTAGTAGGGTTTTTTTAAGATGAGTTAATCCAGGAACTGTGTTCTGAAGCATTTTATATTCTAGTTTTTGGGGTGTAACTGTTCAGTCAGAGATCAAGACACTTGGGATCAGCTGCAGTACCAACTTTACCGATAGGATTCATTTTGTCAGCTTCAAAAAGACAGCTCACAGGAGAAAAACTGTGTAAGAGATTAAATGCCTGCATATGCAGAGCCTTGGTCAACGTGAGCTAATTTACATCTCTGCTCAAAAAGGGAAAGACTTTTACATGCATTCAAATTATTTCATTTCTTAGTCAACAAGCAGGAATACAATTCTGTATTGAAAAGCAGTGAATTTTTTATAACCAGATTTTCTTTTTGCTCGCAGAAATAGGAAACTGAACACTTGTTTTATGCCAGTGTTACAGCCCCTGCAGTAATTTCCATCCAGGCAAGGAGGAGACTAACTAAGCACCTGTGAGCTGCTGAGAAACAAACCACCTGAAACTATGCAAGAAACCAACCACTCCAGAAATGATGGTGAAGACCTTTAGCTAATACAAATACAGCTCCGTTGATATCAAGGTGCAAGAAGCATCAGCAGAACACTTGTCATTTCCACCACACTGCACATGCCACGCTACCAAGTCTTTTAACAGTAAGTTAGCACTACAGCATCCCTTTTTATTGGCATGGGCTTTACTCAAAAGAAGCCAAAACCAGGCTTGTCCATGTAGCAAAAAGTCCCCAGACTTTTCCTTACAACAGCATCCTTCACACACATCCTCCTAGTGGATTTTGCCATCTGAAAAGACGTGACAAAAAGCAGGATTTGACAACACAGATTTTGTTTTCATTCTGTTGTTTCTCTCCCCTCACTTGCTCTCTGGTCAGCAGGATGGGGTTTTGTTATGCTTTCCTCCAGCTGATACTCATTACAGGGACTTGTAAAACATTGCAGGCTTCTCTGCACAAATCTATTATCAGAACAGCGGAGCAGAGCAGCTCAGGCTGCAGGAAGTCGAAACCCCGTGGCACGCACACTGCTGCCTCACGCAGACTGTACAAAACCTTTACATTGCTGATGCTTTGCACTTCCATGACGTGGGCCAGCCTGCAAGCGATACTGGCCACTCTTCTGGCGTAACTCAAGGTACAGACTGAGTGGCTGGTAATTGCTAGAAATGCCATTTTTCTCCCGAAGATATTCCTCGTCTCTGTTGGATTCTGGTCCTTGCATGACCTCTCTCCACATCAGCAACGTCAGCTGGACTCACATGTAAAACAAAAGCCAGGTTCTCCAAGGAGACTAAAATAAAATGTTACTAAAAAGTCCAGTGGAAATATTTACCGTGGGGACTCCCCAGCAAAAAACAGAGTGCTCGAGCACCAAGCCGAACGTGTGACTCTTGTGCTTGTCAAGGCTTCCTGTTCTGTTTGTTTTTCCTTCTGACTACACTTGATTGCCAAGAAATGAGTAAAACAACCCTCGCGACAGGGGTGGAAGAGGCGGCTTTAAGGCTTTTAGGGCCCATTTGAAAGAAAGGACACCAGGGAAAACAGGCAGGACTGCCATGACTGAAATCCCAAAGCCTTTTTCTTGGGACTCTTACTACATTTGGTGCTAAACAACGTGGGAAATTTTAAGTTGGTTTGGGTTTTTGTTGGGTTTTTTTTTTTTCAATTTCAATTTCTTTCAAAAGTTAATTGCAGTTACTTCACTGTCAATAGCAGCATCTTCTTCATAATCATCCACTCAATAGCACAATCGCACGTTGTGCCTTACAAAAAGAAAGGAGGAGAGCAGAAGTTTAGCCCAGCTGAAGGAGCCGTAGCTATTACTGATACTGAAGAGCTCACCCTTCTTCAAAGGCTAAAGCTAGCTCCTATTTCTTAGCCTAAAAAGGTTGTGGCCTACGAGCCAGCTTCAGCAACACCTTCTTTCACACCTCCTATCCCAACTGGAAAGGAAGGAAAAGGAAAAAAAACCAACCCCATGTGAGTTGATTGCTGCTCAGAAGGACCAGGGATCACACCATTTGGCAGGAGGAAAGAAAACAAAAGCCTGTCTAGAAAAATGACTGTCCACGACTCCAAGAAAGGACAATAAGAATCCCCAAACACCAGGCAGTGAAACACAGCTGTGCTCAGAGAGTTGTCCTTATACAACAAACCCTGAGTAGAAAGCATAGGCGCAGAGAGGACTTTTCAGATTGAGCTGTCTGCTGCCTGAGAACCAAATCCTCCTCTGAAACCCAGGTGGATAAGTCCTGCTACAGTGATCCGATTCCCTAAGAGGAGCTTCATCACCTCTGGCGCTGCTTGTCAGATTTCATGCGTTAAAATAGGCTGGGATGGGTCAGTATTGCTATGGGAGGACATCAGGATGATGTAAGGAAAGGTAATGGCACTCTTCCTTCTCTGACTCATTACTGTGCAGTAATGAGCCAGAAATAGACCTTGGTGACAGCAGACGGGGCGGATGAGAACCTGAGCACGGACTCGGACTCTCCTTGTGGCATTTGTCCTGCCGTACACAGACAAATACACAAAGGATGCTCTGACACCACATGCTGACATCCTCCCACAAGGGTTACTGGGAGTGAATTTCCATCTGAGGGAAATGCCAATTGTCTGAAATTTGCTTCTGCTTCAGATCAATGAAGCAGAAGCTGGAATTTTAAATTTTTCTGCAAAATGAAAAAGTGAGGGAAGTTTGTGATTCAGGTCTACTAAAATGTTTCATTCGAAGCACGTAAATAGCATCCCACAGGATTAAAGAATTTACGATGCAGCATGTGAAAAAATATATATTAAAATATCAAACTGAAATTAATCCAAAAAATGAAATAAATCAGAGGGGGTGGCCAAAACAGTTCATTTAAAGATTTGTATATAAATATAAACCTCATTTAGATCAAGGCTTTGGGGAAAAAAGAATATTTCACCAAGATTGTACTTCAGAAGAAGCAGAACTGGGAACATGTTTTGGACTAGTTTGACTTGTTCCACTATCATACACTCTTCCTGATACCAGAGTGGGACATTGCATCAGAGCCTGCTGCCATTCAGATCAGCAGAGCAGACTGATTTTATAGAAGATCAGAAGTCCCCCTTTCCCATAAATGTATTGAAGTCTCTCAGAAATCTGGAAATAACTGAAGTATGCAAGGGCTAATTTCTCAGCATCTCCATTTCCCAGCATCTCAGTGAATGTGCCTTTTGGATACTTAAGACTCTTTGTCACAACCACTATAGAATTTCTGCTGAACTCAACTACTTGATAAATCCATTTTTTTTCATCTTCATTTCTTAAGTATGCTAAACATAACTTCCAGTACTGTTTTAGATTTGTGAATACACATTACAACTGTATAAGGGAAATCTATTTTTGTAGTCCCTCCAATCTGACCACATTTGATGAATTGAGAGACCACCAAGGACTAAGTCATACTAAAAACATTTTACAAGTTTTTATTTTCAATTATGTTGCAATTCCCATAGTTACAATGTAAGCTGGTCCAGGTTGCTCAGCGGGTCAGCAATAAACAGAACTGAAGCCCAGCTCACTTCACTCCTTCACCAGTTCCTATGAGGTTACGCAGACACCGATCTTTCCGAAGAAAATACCACAGCATCCGTGCCAAGATGTTGCTTTCTCAAAAACGTAATTATTCCTGAGTTGGGTTTGTCGGGTTTTTTTAAAAGAAATAAATGGAAGGCTGCTCCAGATTAAAGTCTGCACGCCCTACCAATTCCCTTTAAACTCAGCAGGGAGCTGTAGGTTCAAACTTTATCTTGCTTCCTATTAAGCACACTCATAAAGCTACCATAAACTATAGAATAAAGACTTAGAAACGGAATTTGGAAAAAGGCAGCTGTAACTATTCTAGCTGTTGAAACAGATATAAACATAAATGCTAGCACTACTAAGGGAATGTAGAGAAAAAACAGTCAAAATTATCACAAGAAAAAAAATCAAAATCATCCGACTTGACAAACTAGTTTCTTTCCAATTAATACAATTAATGGATTAGGTAAGGAAGATTTAATCAATGAGGAGCCTAATCTAGCTGTTGGGAAAACATGGCTCGTCTTCCTGCCT
>WEIS01068671.1:33433-71503 GCA_013389965.1 Todus mexicanus
AATAGCACTGTAGGAAATGGAGTTTTCCATGTACCCAGTTGGCTGGAAGAAAACAGAAGAGAGGGGGAAAAAAATGTTTACTTGGTCGTCAGAAGTTTCACAATTTCAAAGTAAGAACAGCACTATCAAAATTATTCTTGGTGTTGAAAATATCTGCAAAATATTTAATTGAAAGCAGATTCCTATACAGGCCATTCAACAGAGAGATCCATTCAGCCACCTCCATCCAACTCATTCAAGTGCTAAGATCACTATTCTTGCCCATTACAGAAGTACAATTATCTCTGTGATAAGCTGAAATATAAATGCATATATGCAAGTACAAGCAAAAATATATTCTAAGCATAAGTAAATATGCAGAGACACAGCTGTGTATCTGTTGTGTATGCGTACATACACTGTACTTCATGCAAGTCTTTGTATTGTTTAAGCAATTTGAGTATTTCACAGAGCTCCTCAAAGACGTCATTTATTCTGCTTCGCTCTAGTGTAAGCAAACTGATCAGTATTGCAATGGCAGAGAAATGGCAACTATTTTCACACAAAAATTATTAATCCCACCGTGTGGATAAACCATTGCAAGAAAATAGAGTTCATTACATTTATGAATTAGTGTCTCACTATTACTGGTTTACATATAGCTTAAACTCCTCAAGCTTACTCCCACTGTGCCCAATACATAAGTTATTTTTAACAGACAGACTTGAAATAAAGAAGGCAAGACAGAAACCACATCTATTTCAGGGTCAAACAAGGCCAACTCTTAAAAATCACAACACAGGATTCCTGGGGGCGAGTGTGAAATAAGCAAATTGCATTTGGAACGTCTCTACTTCTAATTGGTACAGCTCTCTTCCATAAGTTAAGTAGGTGGTGCAGCTGGAAATCGTACTTTGAAGTTCTACACTTCATACATGTTCATAAGGCCATGAACGTCATCTGCCAGAAGGCAATGATGCTCCTGTCATCCACCTTTGCTGCTACAAAAAGCCAGTTGTCTTCTGAGCGATTAGAACCCAGCAAGGCAGGGAGATGAACCCTAGGATCTTTTTCAGCAACGTTTGTGGCGGCAGCGTTCGTTTTACACGAGCCCTCGCCGAAAACAATCTTCACTGTCTCTTTAACGAAAACCTTGTTATGCAGGAAGTGTGATAAACTTCTGCTTATTCATTTACCCACAATATTGTTCTACACTAGTGACTGGAATCCCAGTGGCTTAACGCTGATACTGTACGTCATGCGTTGCCTACTGGAGAGTAATTATCTCGTTCCAACAGGAAGCCAAAGGCCCAAGATCCTTCGGTAATCAGCATTACAACACTGAGGGAAAAAATATGAAAACAGCCACATAAAATCTAGTATGCTCAGGAGGCAAAGTTATCACAAACATGCTCTGAAAGACTGGGGAAGGGAGAAATCAAGAACCAGCTGACACAAATATAAAATTAAATTAATCAAAGCAATTTAAGTTTCTCTGAAGAAGGTGCTGACTGCCCTTAATACCCTCCATTAACTTCAAAGAGGATTTGGAGAATTCTCACAGAATCTGTTCCCGAGAGAAGCCTCTTCTATACCTTAAACCATCCATTTAACCAGCATTACAGACAACTGATCCAGTTCAATCACAGCTCTGTAAGCATACACAAGTGACTTCATCCCAAGCATAAACCTCTTCTCATAGGACAGTCCTTTTAGTCTGCAACCGACGGGCAGACTACCTAAACCGCAACCTGGAATTACACAGACAGTTAACTCTCCAAATGAAAGCATTATGCCAATAAGGTAGCTTACACAGCACTCATACGATCCCACCTCCATACCTTCTATCAAGCCATACCGCACACAAAGCTTTACTAGAGTTGTAAAAATGGAATAGCTCAAAGGTACTTTACTCCCTATATGCAACATCACTTGTAACGTTTCTGTTGTCATTAAAAACACCATATTCAAGGAAATGAAATATTTTCAGTTCTGACAACACCAGCTACAGGCAGCTTCACCTCTACTTTGCATTTGAATCTAAAGCCAAGTGATTTATCACTGTGTAGAGCTCCTTGAAATTGTGCTTCTAGATGCTGTCAAACACTGAAGATCACGCTCCTACATCAGAGCTGTGAAGAAATGCTCTGAAGAAGCACTGAAACAGGGCTGTCCTCAGACCCAAGGCTTGCCAGACCTCACAAGGCTATGGTCCTCCTCACAGAGAGCCCACAGCACTAATGAGGCGAAGGTCAGCCCCACACAGAGGTGTCCTTTCCCTAAAGCCAGCACACACACATGGGAGGACAGAGCGGTGTTCCCCAGTTGTATTTTCTCAAGACCAAGCACAGTTCAGTTGTTTATCAGGAAATGGCCTGAGGTAAAACCACAGCCTGAGTCACTGGTTCCTCTTAAAACACAGGCTATTTTGACATTCAGGTATGCGAACGTCAATCACAGTGAATCATTGTGGTCGATAAATAAGAAGTGCAAGTGTTGCACGTTCTCATGTTCCAGCTGGTCTTGCCTGCGCACACCCCCAGAAGCGGCATCGTCACCCCCAGGTTGCTTGCTCCATGGGAAATTCAAATTAGAACAAGACGCAAGACCAGAAATGTGGATTCGGAGATTTGAAAATACCTAAAATGAGACAGATCCTCAGTGGGTCACCACGAAGCTTCTGGCATCTGTCCTAGTCCTAAGCAATATTCCCACCTCTATCCACCCACTGTGCCTCTGCCCGTACAAATATTTGTCTGGCTGTGGTGTCAGGTAGATCAGGGAACCTATCCAGACTACTTTTTAGCTCCTTTGGCTCCATGTGTAACGTGAAGCAGAAACTAGTATGTAAACGTAACTTACTTGGCAGCATATGATGGTGAAGGGAGTGAGCAGAAGGACCTGAATATTTCAGGCTAATTATTGGTATGAGACAGTCTAAAGCCACAGTATCTTTGAGCAGTGATACATCAAGTTCAGTTGAAAATGCCTTTATTTGAGAAAATAATAATTCTTATTTTTATAGCTATCATTTTTTGAAAGGAGATTTCTATTTCTTGGCAGAGTCTGGAACCTATCAAACAAAGCAAGATAATGCACTTTTCTCATTCACTCTATAAAATTAATCCCGACTTAAGCAACTCTGGCCAGAGAATCTTACATATGTCAGCTTACAGATTTACAGTTACAGTTTTAACTTCTGGCTGTTTGCTGTTGAACATGTTCCGAAAAACTGTAAGCGAGTCAGAAATGGAAATGAAATTTATTAGAACAAACAAAAACCCTAAGTGAAGGAAACATTTTTCTCTTCACATTAGCCTTTAGCCTCCTAAGGAAACATGCAACTTCTCCGTTGGGAAATCAGGTATGTTTTAACCTCAGTGAGAACTTTGTCTTTTTGCGGTTCCATAAAGATTTATTAATCATACAGCTTTGAAACAACTTTGTACCAGAACAGCCACGTACCAAAACCTACGATAAATCAAATCTTAGGGGAATCCAGTGCTCCCAAAACTGGAAGAACATGTAGGTTCACACGTAAGACTAGCTTTCTCTTAGCGTTTCTGGGAAAAGTCGGCAGCAGCAGACTACTCAATAATGCAGAAATCTGCCCACTTGTTTCCATGGGAAATTCTAAAAGGGAAAGAATAAACATGACGTCCATTGTGAATATGAGGCTTGTATGCACTTACTCATATAATGATGTCCTAAATCTTCAGCTGCATAAGCGCCTAGAAAAGATGGATTCTACAAATAGAGATAGTTATTTGCATTAAAACTTATTTAGACTGACAGCTCCTACCAACACAACAACAATGAGAAATGATTTTCCCAATTAAATACTCCAGATGGTGGGGAAAATGGTGCTATTCCAGACCCTTGCTCTTCCACTGTCAGGTGCTTATTTCTCTCTTGGCTGCTTTTAAGAATGAGCTACCCTGCTGTAGCCCAGGATGACGAGCACGTTGTATTAACATGCAAGTTTTCCGTATCTGAGTAAGATTCAGTTCTGCTGGATAACGTGTAGGAAGAGTTGACTGCTCTCAAAACTTGGATGGGGGTGGAGACTATTCAGTTGGCACACTGAAGGGTAATGGGCTCTGAAACTGCTGAAAACAATGGATGGTTTGAAATAAATCTCTGTTAGGAGACATCCATGGCTCCAGAGAACGCCCCTGCAAACGTAGCTATTTCAGATAAGAGCAATTAACATCTTTGTTCATTAACTCTATAACCTATCAGAAGACATTTATCAAGTTAAGCAATTAATAGTACTACACCATAATACACAGCGCAGTACAATTTGTCTCACTCTTGATATGGAAGAATTTACTGCCGTGCTCACTTGCCACACTGACTTGAAAGAGTTGAAAGTCAACGTTAATCTCACAGTGATTAACGCGATCAGAAAACAGACAGAAAGACTAACAGCACGGAGACACCCACCTCTGCCCCAACACCGCACGAAGGAATTTCTGAGCTTCCTTGCAAGGACATTCTCTTCTAATCCAGTACAGTTCCCCAACCCCTGGCCTGCTATTCAACACCATTCCCTTCCCACTGCTCCTGGCAGGTAGGAGGTTTCATGAATTGGACCATAAGAAAAGACCTCGCTTGCTCTATGCATTGGGAGTAGCACTACACTGGGTGAAAGGGGTGCTTAATCCAGGGACTCGTGGGGAAGGGATGTCTCCATGGGGCCAATCTAAACGACTTCTGCTTGAAGCTGCTTTGTTCCCAAGTGCCTCCAAGTTTGGTGGGGATGCTAGGTGGGGTTTTGGTTGGTTGGTTTTGAAGCTTTTCGACATATGGAAATAAACTTGGACACAGTGATCCAGATTTTCAGTGAGCCTCTTCCCATCCGTGCCAGTTGAAGCCTAGGGTGGATGCTTTCCCATCAAATTTATTCATATGTGGGTGACTGTGTGTGCAAAGTTCCGTGTGTGTATAAAAGTAGACTCACATACACACACTTGTCTGTCTTTATATCTACAAAGAGATAAAAGAGAGTAGAAACATATCCCCTATTTCTCCACACAATATACAGCAGCAACTGTCATATGGTCAGTGCAAAGGAGCTCAACTTTATTAAGTGACACGATTTAATTACGACAGGCCAGATCTTCAGCTGGGCCAATCATCCAAAAGACTTCAGTGCAACTTCAACGATTTATACCAGCTGGGAGTCTAACTCAGAAATTCAACAGAAATCCAACCAAATCTAGCTTTGCAGCACAAAATGTGCATACATTTCTGTCTTTCTTCTAAATATTTAAGACAACTGAGACTGGAGGCTGTTGCATTAATTAACCTCAGGAAACTGATAAAAATATAAGAGCTGCCAGTAAGAAACAGATTACCCCAGATTGTGCAGAAAAAACCCTTTCAGTCTGGGGGGTTCGAGTATCAGTTCTGTGGAGCGATAAAAACGGACAGGCCAAAACTGTTCATCAAAGAGCTGACAAGAAAAAAATGGTCTCAATGGTAAGACACATGGGATACAAAATCTGCCAAAATCAGGGCAGCAGACACAAGCAGAGGGAAGAACTTCAAATTAATTCAGATCCGAAAGAAGTCTAAAGCTCAGAACAGCAGTTCATCGTTAAGAGGAACAGAAAATAAGGTCATGTTATGGGACGTGCACCATGATAGGAGAGTCAAATAAGCAGGAAAAATGTCTTATATTAGCTAAAATGCACATAGATATTTAAATGATTATTTTTTAAAATTAGGAGAGCCTTCTGTTTTACTGTCAAATCCAGCTGAAGGCGCACTTCTGAATGTTGCTTATTTCACTAACAGAACTGTTTGAATTTCTGGCAGTAAAATAAGACACATACCTTGAAGACCTTCTGAAGACGCCCATCATCAAGATGACCCTGCCTAAGTAGCCCATAAGAAATCAATCCTTCCTGGCTAGATTAGTATGACAAAGGGAATCCCACTGGGACTTCCAGTAGCTCTGAACACTTCCATGGTTGCGATGCTGGTGTCCAAAAAGCTCTCTCTGAGGTCAAGCCCATTTAAGAAACCTTGTCTCCTGCTTTCAAACCTCTCCTAACAGGGATGAGAACACGCTGCACACTGCTCCTGCCCCACTGCAGAGCTGGAGGTTGACCACTGCTTGCCACCGAGATAGTGGCCAAAAGTGCCAGATCACTGCCCATGGGCAAGAAGGCTTCTCCCAGGCCAGCGATCGGGAGTAACATGTGGAGGGGGCTGTGTCTGATGCAACCTGCCAGGCACAGCAAGACTCAGACACCGGCCCGACTCACCTGCCAGGTGGAGTGCCTTTTCTTGGAGCAGCAATTCTCCAAACATGCACTGCTGCCTTCAACCCCTCCCAGTAAACACAGGGAACCTGAAGAGAAGAATCACTATCCCCCGCTCACCAACCTAGAAGAGGAAAATCTCTTGTAGTTGCATCATTCGCTTGATCATGCTTTAGGTGACATGAGAAATCTCAGAGATGTGGGAAAAGAGCTCAGACTTCCTGTCTCCAGCCATGTGAATCAGCTCCAAATGCATCTTCCTCCTCCTCCAAAACTGGATAACCTATTCCTAGGAAGGACCATTCCTTAGCAGGGCTCGTGTTCTCCAGCCCTTTACATTTATCACTGCACAACATGACATCCTCCCGGGAAGGAAACACTCAATAACCTGGATGAGACAGGTAGGATATTTATCCACCTTCCCTGAAATTACTTCAGGAAGGAAGGGACACCACCAGCCAAAACACAGCAGGTACACACCTTCTCACAGAAGCAGCAGTAAGCAACGTGAGTGGCAGGGATTTATCACAGAAGACTATACATACACGTTCTTATGTAGAACAACTGTCAGAGGAATATTGAAAAATCGGAAAATCCCTAACTTCTGGCCAGAACATGAAACATCTAGTGACTGCTAAACAGATCTTTCCTCAGTCACCATAGCAACGATGATGTGACAGAAAACAAAACCACATCCACAAACCATTCTCGAGTCAAGGCTGCTCTCTATTTTCAATTCTCTTTCAGTAAATCGGCCATGTTATACACC
Source organism: Todus mexicanus (assembly GCA_013389965.1). Lineage (NCBI taxonomy): Eukaryota > Metazoa > Chordata > Aves > Coraciiformes > Todidae > Todus > Todus mexicanus. The sequence goes on from WEIS01068671.1 coordinate 40,454, forward strand.
ATGGGAAGCAGCAAATGCTGATAAACCACAGAGAGGAGAAAGGGTTGGGCATAAGGATTTCAGACCAAGCCAGACACAATGGACGGCATACAAAAATACCCCCCCTGAATGACTGCTTTAACCAGGGGTAGCCCTGGGAGCTGGAAATGAAGGATCATCAGCTGATTTCCACTGCACAGTCTGGTACCTGGAAAATAATCAGTTTGTTAAATAACTGGAAATGTGGCCAAACTGACACGTACTACAAACAGGAGATCTCTGATCAATGGTGTTTTTCAGAACTGGTTGAAGCAACTGCAATAGCATGTTTCTATTGCACGCTGGCCTTGCACTTGCAGTGGTTTTTACTTCTGGTTTACAGATCTCCAAAGGCCTATCATTCATTATCTCCAGTAGGTCAACACAAGTTTAAGAAGGAAACCGCATTTGTTATCAGTAGGGTCACATCTGCTGTGCAAGGATCTGCACCTCCCATGGAAAATTTTAGGGGTTTACAACTGCAAGAGGCCAAAGGCAGCTGCCAGGGAAGCAATACATTCACCTCTGTCACCTGTGTGTACAAAGTCTAACCTGAAAGGTGATTCAAGCATGAAATAATGTATTATAAGAAGCTGAGCTATCCAGGATCCCATGTCCCAGCAGAAATACAGAATTTGACTCATGGACTCCACAATCCTGACAGTTCTCACTGTCTTCTTAATAATGCACACCCCAACTCATTTCCTACTACAATTTATATTTATGACATCTAGAAATGGTTGCAAAACTAAGCATTGCATAAATATGCTATGTATCAAGTTCTTGTTCTTTATTTAAATAAGCATTCTCCAACACTACCTATCATGTCCATGCCTTTTACCTATAGAGCCATGAAACCCTTAAACGCCATCAATGGTCAAATGGTTTCCATTAACAATTTTTCCATTTTAGCCCTGAAGTTCCCAGGACACCACATCCAATCTCCATCTGATGAACAAGCACAGGACAGGGAGTGCAGTAATTCAGCTACTGTTCTGATCCTGATTGGAGAAAAGATGAGTAGGTCTTGAGTTCCCAGCAAAATATTAATACAGCTCTCTGCTGCACATTAGATCAGAGTAAGGATATGTAGCAGAGCCTTCAAAACAGCCCTAGGTATTTTTTTAATGATAGCCTCGCCAAACTCTCGCTGTTATTAGGCAAAAAAACACACAGGGACCTCCTGAGGATGAGTCACAGCCACTTGGAATCACCTTCTGCTACAGAAGGAGGTGGGAAAACATAGTTAAAGTGCCAGTGTTTTGTTTCATGTGTCTCAACGATAATTTGGACGGTTCTACATAATTTTAAAAGAGATCCATCTCTTGTGTCTGCAGCAGTGATTTCCTCTTGATCGTGTGTCTCTCTCGGCATTACAGAGTGACACCCCGACACTAACGGAAAGTGTCCTTTTCTTCTCTTCAGCAGGAAGTCTTTTGTAAAACTGTGCTTGCCTTCTCCTGGCCCCACCCATAACCTCCTCCACTGCTGGTCTTCCTCATTGTTTAATGACTGACTGACTGTTTGTACGGGAAGGGAGGAGCGTTTCTATTTAGAGGGTAAATGAAATAGGTGTGATACTTCCATGGAAGAGAGATGGTGAGGGAATGGAGAAGGAGAGGGCACCTGCAGTGAAATATCAGAGTAAATATTTGAGAAAAGCGTCAGTTGACTGGTAAATGCATAATGGAGAGGGCACAGAGCACCAGTGAGAACCTAAATGACCTCCGTAAGCTCCCTTACTATGCAAAAGAACACAATGAAGTATTTAAAATAATGCCTTCTCTTGGGTTTAAAAAAAATTTAAACTAATATCTAGCTAAAATCATAAAGGCATTTGCTCACGGAGAACGGAGCAGTCTGAAAGTGGCATACCTAACTAGCGAACTTTTGGTTTCACTACAATATTTATTAGCCTAGCAAGTTATTTTTCCAATTTTCACTCGCCTGAAGCGCCGCATGGGCACCTGCTTATGAAAGGTACCATTATCATTATCTCAACAGACATACTTTGAAAAGCAGACCAAGGCGCAACCCTGCAATCAGGCCGTGCGAAACCAGCAAGCCCTTTTATCTGGGTGGCTCCTGAAAGGCTAGAGAAGTATACGAAGAAATTGCAATAGTTCCCCCAGGGACTGCAATGCATGTGGCTCCAAAGAGACGCGTTTGCAGAGAAGCCTGGTTTGTCAGATGCTAATGCATCACGCGCCGCTCTTCTCTCTCACACTGCTTTTTGGAAAACTAAACAACTTCAGTTCTCCGATAGTAATTACTGTTCCAACTGGATGATTCAGCCCTCAACGACACACTCACTTATTTCCTCACTATCCTCTGACACCGGGCTCACACAAGAACAAAGAAACAGAGGTATCTGTCCTCCCTGCTACTGTTCCAAGAGACCAGGCAAGTGCTCACACAACACAGCGCACCAGACCATGCAGATGTGTCTATAGGTGATGCCATTTCGAAGAAAAAAACCAGCTACTTACCCAGCCAGAAACTAGAGATACACATCTGAAGGTGAGAAGCAACACGACTGCTTCCCAGGCTGTGGGAAACATCAAACGGCTTTCTGAATTTTCCCTATTTACTTGGCCTTACTTATATCCTCAGACCATAAATACGGCCACGATGCTATTGCTTAGAGAGAAAAATAATATAGCACACATCCTATCAACACAGAGACGGCTTATACAGTAGCACTTCAGAGTTAGAAGTTCAGTGAAAAAACATCCTCCCAACAAAGCAGCTTTGCATGCTAGGCCGGGTTGGCTCCCCCTTCCTCCCTTCCAGTTTCATATCAAAATCTGCTTTAAAATTAATTCCAGCCTTTTAGTTAAGCTCAACCTTCAGGTTGTGTCAGCACAACGGCTGCAGGTTTCACTCCCACCCTTGGCAATTACATTTTGGTTTTCAAGCTCAATTACGCTTTCAAGTCAGCTTTCCTGTGCATAATTTTGCAGCAGCATCCTCACCCTCCATCAAGATTATTTTATAAATTTATTTACTATGCCTAGAAGGAATAGCTCATTTCCATAAAACTTTAAATGCTGTAAACACGACTTTGTAGACTGAGTTTTGCACTCAGGGAGGAAAGGGTGAGAGAAGCGCACCGTTTCAGAGCTTTGGCCTCAGCAACCAGTTAGTACTATCAGTCCAAGAAATTTCTTCCAAGGAAATCTGAATGGTCTTCAGTGACCTGTTTGCCCAAAGCTAAGCCAGTCACAGATTTTCAACAGAAAGCTACCAGAAGTCCAATACTACTAAAAAATATTAACATTTAAATCCGAATCCAAACCACCATGGACTTGCAACCACGACTGAGTGTTATGACGTGGACGCTAAACATCAATGAAAACATGAGTTGCTTCCCCTCTCTGGCATTTTGGTTCTAATAGAACACAACAGCTTCCAAATTAAACATATATTTGAACTCCATACCTGCTTGCATCAGCTTTACCTAAGGCAGGAGTTAGAAAAAAGGATAACTGCTCCTGCCCTCCTCTATGTAATTAAAATCCACAAGTACCACGATGTCACTGTACGATACCACAGCTGTGCAGTGCACAATGGTTATCGGTGACCAAGGAACAGTCCTGCTCCCTCTAACCCACAAACCAGGCTCCTTCCAGCAAAGGACAGCTCTGCCTCACACACCTTTCCTGCTGCCCATGATGGTGCAGGTGCAGGGTCAGTGACACGACAGCCAGCCCTATAGCACAGCCAGGCACTAGTATTGAACTGTGCATGGATTTGTTCCTTGTCTTTCAGCTTCTTAACATTTTATTTGATAAACTCAGCTCTGACTAAAGGTGGCTGAACAAAAGGTATATATGAATTTACTGTTAATATTGGCTTTCTTCCTTCTCACTGCTTTGGCTACGTGTTATGGCTGCATTAACAGAATCTCGTGGCACTGGTATGTTTGCAACCACCGAGAAAAATCTGGCTTATCAGAAAAACAACCAGAGCAGAATTAGTAGGAAGGGTTGGGCATCAAGAATATAACAGCTTCATTTTCCTACTTACATCTTCCCAGATAACATTTAAAGAAGAACACTTAGAGATTGTTTACCAATCACGCCCCCGGAGACAAAGAATCAGGTTAAATAGAAAGCATCTTAAAATAAGGCACAGCATCCTGCTAACCTCTGAGAAAGGCCCAAGCAATCAGCAAACGTCAACTAGACGTTATCAAGGCATTTTAGGGAAGTATTATTATTGGAAAGGAAATATAAAACTTGCATAATAAAGTAACCTCTGCCTTTTTCTCTAACCCGCATCCTGCTCAGAAAGGCCTTTTAGCTTTCTGTTTCTGAAAAATACGCAGTTTAAAAATATATAACTTTGAATTCCGACTCAGACTCTGTTCCTGTTTCCTTGCAACAAATTACCAGCTCTTATTGGAAATGAATAAAACAGAAAATGAAATGGAATTGAACACTCTAAACATTGTAGCAGATTATTTCCAAATACTCCCAACATTTTGCAAGATTTTGGATCACTATACCCAACTCAAAAGCTCAGAGGACAACTGAGGTGTATGTTTCTCTGCTTCACATTTAAGTTCAGAACCTTAACCTCAAACCCTGTTCTTTGCAAAAATAAAAAAAAAAAAAAAATGAGGCTCAGATCCAAAGGGCCAATATAAAGTTTCTGTTTGATCCACATCCTAACACCTCCGCAGCCAATCCTAATCATTCTGCCAAAACCTCTCTCAATGTACAGGTCAAAGGCGATACTGTATATCCGGAGCCCTTTCTGTGATGCAAGGATTAGGCATGAAGAAAGAGCAGCAGATTTTCATAGGTGCAACTGTTTATAAGCGTATCTTACGCATATCAAAGCATTACGAGCTCAGCCACAAACGCCAGTACCAGACAAACCACGCCTCTGAAATTCTTCTCTTGTCTTCCATTTTCTTTCTTATCTCACCTAAGCACCCTGTCTCTACACGCCCAGTTACAAGGAAGACAGACCTAGTCATCAGCGTCTTTATCACTTTATTTTTATTAATATTTTCATCAATATTTTCAGTTGCTTTCCAGTAGATCATTCATTTGGGAGGTTATTAGACGGAGCTGGAAACACGATGTTCCAGCCTGCTGCTGTGACCTCGGCACGAGGCAGCGATGCAGCAGTAATGCCTTAATGGCAGCAGATGTACTGTAGATGTCACTGAATTCTAACAGCACTTCTTAAAACACGGCTCGCACATGTAATCCTGGCAGTAATCTAGCGTTAGATTAAATACACTGTTGTCAGTCTAGAAGCATTGTATCCGACTCTAAATATACAGCTGCAAATGCACACGGGATTCAACAGCATTGCATAGAGAGCACTGTCTTCAGGGTGAATACAAGCTTTGGTACTTCCGAGAACAAAGGTTGCATCAAGAAGCACCAAATCGGTTATTTCAGCGGCTTTGCTCATACAAAGAAAGCGAGACGTAAATCTGTCCTTCAGCAACTCAGGGCAGCTTGAGTAAGTCATTAGGAAAACTGTCAGTGCGCTTAATTTACAGGTCCAGATCCTACAGACGCATTTTGAGAGAAGCAACCAGTGGCTGAAACCACCTTCATCGTATGAGTAAAGAGCTGAGATTCAACTTCTAAACTCATCATCTATTCCCTCACACTTTCATGAACAGAATGAAAAGCTAGTGAGTTGCAAATTACAAGTCAATGTAAAACTCACTGGATGAGGTTTCGAAGACGTCAGACTAGACAATCACAATGTTTCTTCTCAGGCGTTAAAAACTACGGTCCTTGACTAATGCTGCGCCCATTCTGTTTTCCTGGCAGGAAAAAGATCATGCTAGGACAAAGAAGAATGGCAACGGTATTGTCCTTCCTGAGAACTAAGTATCTCAGGCTTTCAAACTGCCACGACACATACACAGAGCTATTGACAAAGCAGGTTACGAGAACTGTCCATCAGCCTTACCAGACACGAAAGCATAAACAGCCATGTCAGACCATTAAAATGTTGGATGAGAAGAGCTGAAGATGACACTTTTACTGCCAAAACCCCCAGCGTTTAAGGCATAAACACAGAAAAAAAAATAATACATATCACTAGCCGCTGCAGGACGAATGCTAACCCTTGACTTTGTTGGTCCTCCTAACAGCTTTCAAACCTGTTCTGAGCATCCTGATGGAGTTCGCAGTTGCCGAAGGTCTAGGGGAAAGAAGAACACCCACGGTGATTGAAGCTTTATGGAATTTAGTTTTTTCCCTAATAATCCATGTCACACAATTGCTCTCCACAACACCTACTTAAAATGCCTTTGAAATGACAGTTGTACAGGAATCTTGGATGCAGACCATTCCCAGAGATGACTCCAGCCGCAATTCAAGTCCAACACAGATGATCAGCAGTTTCTACACCATTCTATTTGAAGGTTGGACTCCTTGAGACCTTAGTCATCTCATGAACTATTTTAATCAATTAATGACATTTATTAATATGCACTGACACTGTCTGGAGACAGAAATCAGCAGCTCAACCATCAGCACAGCTTTAAGAAGGCTGAGACTGAACCCAGCTGAGGATGGAGATGACTCAGGTGATGCACTATGTGACTAATCAGAGGCTGACACTCCTGTCTTGAGCTGTAACCAAGTCCAATCCTCTGCACAAAGGAAAGGACCAAAAGCGTGAATTCAGACTACAGACAGAATTCAAGAGGCTAAAAGAGGTCCCTCCGAGTTATGTAAATACAAAAGTAGAGTTAATCTAGTATAAATAACCACATGCAACTGCATCATGAAAAAAAAAAAGATATACACACTCCTGCATCTTCCTTTCTCTCCTGAACAGCCCCCAAATGCTCTCAGGATACCGTTTAAACCATACGTGAAACGCCAGAATTTAATAAGATGACACGAGTCTTCATTTCCCCAACTCCCAGGAGCAATCGAATTAAGCCCAGGAAAACCCAGCGCTCAGTGGATTAGATGCTAAGACCCCAAATCAGTTGCCTTGGTTTCTGTACCATGTTCCAGTCTTGGTATTTCACCATGGCATGAGAACCAAGCCCAGCCAGATCACTGACCTGACTTGCTCAGCTGGCCAGGCTCATGCCAACATCCAGTGCTACCCAGGTACAGATTCCGCTGTGCTTATCCTATAGAATGCAGGATCTCAAAGTTTTGAGATCAAGCGGGGTTTAGCAGAATGGCATTCATAGGACTGGCAAACAGCAGCAGTATTCTAAGTCATTTCTCCCAGTGTCAGAGGGCAGGAGTCCTGCCCTCTCCCTAAAAGCCAGATTTATTGGAGTGCCCAGGACAAACTAACTCCAGGCTAAAGAAGTCTATTAAACTCTTAGAAATACCTTATGAAATGTGACAGGCTTTTCTTGCAAGATTTTTTGTGGGATGTTTGTTTGTCTTTTACCATTAATCAGTGCTGTATAATGCACAGGAGGCCCAAAACTAAGGCAGTCACAGCTGAGGACACACGTTCGTTCTGCTGCTCTCCCCAAGGGTCTGAAGTTCACAAAACACAAACCTTTACCAAGTGAACCCGTCAGTTTTTACAAGTCTCTTCCTTCACTACATTTATCTGAAACAATATTTAGAGACGAGTTTGGCACCACCCATCAGAGACGGTAAAAGCCGAGACTGAGAAAAGTGCGAAAACCTCAATCGAATAAAAACTTTGCCGTGTTGTTCTCTTTTTTTTTTCTCTAGCAACACATGAAACAGTAAATTTACAAATCCAGAGGGACTCATCAGAAATCATGCCTTCTCAGATGCTGGCAAAAACCATGCGACAGTCTCTCTTCAGTCAGAAGGTAACCTAGGACAACCGTCTACGGCCACTGTTCAAACATAAGCCTTGAATTCCTGAACAGGGCAAGAACACTGAAAAACTGCAACCACTGATGTGGCAAACGTCACGGCAGGTCTTTTGCGCTCGCACGCTACAACACTGCACCTCGTAACTCATGCATAACTCGTATTCACAGCAAACCGAAGGAGTAAAACCACCATATGGTGACAAGGAGCAGAATTGAAAATAGTCCCCTGCTAGATGTTTTAATCCTCTTCTGTTAAAACAGTGTGTTTGTATTATGCTAAATAACAAATTACGTGTCTGCAGAATCAGGCTCTCTTTTCAATTATGAGCTAATTATTTCAATACTGCAAAACAGAAAACCCGAGTCATCTTTCCTGCTCCACTCAGCTTCTTTATAAATTATTCTCAAAGAGTAAATGAGATTTCTCATTCCAGTTGTATTCCAGCGTGATCAAGACTTACTCCTTCCAGCTCAGAACCTGTAACACTCTTTCATTTTAGGGACTATTAGAAATAAAAGGATGGCAGTATTTTATCTGGCAGCCAAGCAAGCCTTTGAAGTTTGATGTCTACAATGTCAGAAGACAAGTAACTACAGAACTTAATTTGTGCAGATGAACAACTGTTTAAAAACCAGCGAGGAGAATTTCAGCAACACCCAGTCAGGATCTCTAGGCGCTCTGAATGTATTCCAGCAAGCGCTTCCACTTCTAACCAGAATGTGCCTGTACACAAGGGTGTGAGCTTGAGATAGTGACTTAAATACACACAAGGGGAGTTCCACATCCACTCTCTACATGCTTAAAAAGAGCAGGGGGGACAAGGCAGAGCATGCTCTGCAGATTTCGCTGTACATTTCTGGACAGCCTTTCTGAATGCTCGCTTCGCAAGTTCGGGTTTGCTGTGCTTGGCAGTCACTGCCGTGTCTCTTGCAACACTGCGCACACACAAATGGCCTGTGGTTTCATGCTTTGCTTCCCATTTAAAACTAACACTTAAACGGTAGCTTTATTTTTCTTAAATAAAAGTTTCCCCCCCCTCCCCCCCCCCGAATTCTGACATCTATTTCTTTTGTGCAACGTGAGGGAAAAATGGTTTTTTACAACTGACGCCAATCATTCCTGGGACTCGTAATTTCTCTTTACTGCTTTGATTCACTAATTCTCATTCACGTTACTCCGCAATTTTTTGTGTTGTGTTCCACAAAAGCCACGACAGCAGGTAGCATAATGTTGATTTTTGGACAGTGAGCTCTGATGACATATATATTTTGTTTATGAGACTCCGAACTGCAAAGAAAGAAGTTTAGGTAAGAATACGTAATACAAAAAGAACCACTTCTTTGTGAATTGTTGAGGAAAAAAAAGGAGCCAGATAACTTCAATATACGGCTGTATGTAATCCATCTCCCCCTGAAGGCAAGGTGGATTTTTTTCCATTGATATTATCAGACCAAGTCTGTATCACTAATAATCTAGTTTGGGACAAGAGACCCCTCACGTCTCCTTCAGGGTGTTATGAGAAGGTGACTCTGTGCACTCAGCTTTTGAGTTCCTCAGCAAGCTCAGGCACCAGCGAACTCCCCGAGCAGCAGGTACCACCACACGTCACAGCAGAGACGGCCTCAAGCAACACACAGGGGATTCAGTCCAGAGCTCAGCCCCAGAGGCAAGTCCTCCTCTGGGGAGAAGTCCCATAGGTTTTACACACCCACCAAGACACATTCCAGCACTATCAGCTCCTCACGCTAACAAATCACCCAAGGGTGGAGGGAGACTCTTATTTACTATTCCATATCAGTGTTGTGATGCGCAACTTTTGAAGACATTTCTTTGCAGTGACGCGCTCTGCCTTCCCACCGAAGATTAGGAAACCACTTTGAATCGAAGAGCTTCCTCACTCACACGGCCTTCCAGGACCAGCGAGGGCAGAGCTGAACCCTGCGGCTAGCACTCCCTAATTGCTTCAGCAGAAGCCGAAAGACGTCAGCAACTGGACTTTCTGCTCCTCGCTGCCTGAGAAAGCAGAGAAAAATCTGCAGGGAGCAAGCCTCCGACTTCAGGTTTGGTGTGAAAGGAGCCTGATCTTTGGCCAGCCATGCAAATAAGAAAAAGGCTGACCTTGCGTGCAGCGAGCTGCGCTGCCTGACCGGCGCTCAGCAAGGGTTACTCCAGCAAGCGCAGTGTCAGTGAGTGTACCGAGTGCTACTGTAATCCTGCAAACATCTGCAGCTAAACAGGTCCCAGAGGGAGAGGCAGACCTTTCAACCAAACAAACTTGAAAAATCAGAAGCGTTTTAATTGTGTGACAATGCAACAGAGCCGATCGGCTCTTAAGTTTGACCAGCATGTCACTGCATTTCTGGCAGCTTTGCCCTGGCTTCCAGCAATCCATCCTACTCATTTGAGCAGGTTGCTCTGACCTTTAAAGCTCTTGAGGGTTTCTAGGTTTCAGGCGCCTTCCTTTAGGCCATGCCTTGGACTGTGTCACAGGCTACCCCCAGACTTTCTTGCTTAGCTCATTTTGAAACATCTCAGAAACAGAATCTGTCTCCTCCTCTCTTCAGAGTTACTTTCGTTCTTGGCCAGGGGGAACCAAATACATTAAATACGAAAGAGAAACAACCCAAACCCATTTGCTGTCACAGAGAGATAGCTGCTTCGTCTTTATTTTGTATGAAACAGTGGAAGAGGCGCAGTTTCAAACTCGAAGAATCTGTCAAAATAAAATCATTTCACACATAAGATGCCTTATCGCAAAGTAGCACGCAACAGCTGAACTCGGTTTGTTTTCTTAAGCTGCCTGAATTAAGTTGGCAAAAGTAAGGACAGCACCACTCAGAACATGGTATGGCACAAGCTTTCACTTTGGGCCATTTTTACAAAGCATCTGTCCAGCCTTCAAGTTCCACATCCTTACAGGCACAGCCAACCCTAAGTTTCTCAGCTAGCACTGTCCACTTATTAGCGAGCATTTCCTTAAAAAAAGTACGTGGGCTGCTATGATCAGCTCTCCGTAGGAGAGCAGCATGCTGTCAGAGCACAGTCTGCATATTAAAGTGCAGATACCAGCAATATCCTGAATGCAGGGCACCCAGCTCGTCCTCCCCAACACGCCACTACTGCTGATATTCCTGTAGGCCACTTACTACCTCATGACAACGAGCAGAACCTCTTGTTTTGACCCAGCGGTCAACACACAAGTGCAAATGAGTTCAAACAACATTAATAGTTCATTTAATTCAACGGCAATCAGTCCATAAACTGTACTGGTGTCAGCTCTTGATGAAGCACAGGCTTCTACATCCTTGGACCACAGAAGTTGCACATCCCAACCACCAACACGCGCGGCAGTACTGGTTGTGGGTGCTCCAAACAGTGAGAGCGTGAAGGATGTTTCCCTGTGAATTACATAAAGTGGTAGAGAAATAAGGGAGAAATACACACCCCAGGACAGGGGACAGCATTTGCATTCCTGCTCTTGATCTGAAAGCTCTTGTTACGGACGCAACACTGGGGCTTTGCAAAGTGACAGCTGGCTACCAATGAACAGAAGGAAACCAACGTCATTCAGCCTCGAAATCTCTTTGTCTATCCTGCTTAATTTCTTTGTGCTGAAATCTTGGAACACGGCAAATACAAAGCCACCACGTATCTGCCTCTGTAGGAAAGAGACTGGTAATAACCACTATCTAGCACAATCTGTGTGGATTGTCAGTGACGAGCAAAGTCAGAACGAAAGCCAAAGGAAAAATTGGGTCAGGAGTGCTAAAGCACCTCTGACCTTGCACGCTGTCCCCAGTGAGCAAGGGATGGGATGTGTAGTAGTGGGAGACTGTGTTGTTGATACTCCCGCTCTGTAGATAAACAGAAAGATTTGATTCTGGAAGCAGATAAACATCTTCCATCAGGACGCAAACAGATACATTTCAGAGCAATGTGCAACTGCCACTGATCCCTATCAGAAAGCGCTCTTTTGATTTCAATTTCGGAAAAAGATCAGCTTACACGCTGCAAAACAGCGTTGCAGCTAAAAACCACTCTCCACGTAGACAGGCAAAGTCTTGGCTAACCGTATGTGAGGTTATTTACCTACATCATGTATCTGTACTTCAGTGAAACCACGATTTTACCGGCCACCTTTTGAAAAAAGCACATCATAAAATTAAATGCAATGCAACTCTCTGCTCTCCTACTATCCTGCTGCCAACTCGAGAGAAAATAGGAGGTGTGACAGGCATCCACGGAAATATAAAACCCAACAGAAAACACACACCTAAATTACATGCAAAAAGCAATCCCCCAGAACCACCGACTGTAACAAAATCTGAGAGGCTTAGAAGGAAATTATTCAGTTCAAATAATGTCCTTAGAGGACATTCATTCAGTCAGAAGACATGGAAGACCAATCTCCTGGAGAAAGATAGGCACGCAGTTACACAGCACGTAGCGCAAGGGTATGTAAGTAGTCGGTAACAGTGGGCACTTGTACAAAGAATAAGCGCCACTTAGTCCGCTGTGACTCAGACGACCTCGCTTCCCCTTGGGGTTCAGTCACCGTCAGGGTGGATATTTGCATTGCTTCTCTGTGCCCCAGGTTGCCCATCTTCTAATATGACAGGATTTTCTTTGTAACGCTCTCAGAGATCCACAGATGAAAGGCGCAGCAGCAGAACTAGGTCAGACAACGCTGATGTATACAATTATCTCTGCAATTTACGTAGCTGGAAAGTGTAATTAAAACTCTAGATCACTTCTCTCAAAGGTTCAAAATAAGACAGGGCACCTCTGGTTTCAAAATACAAGACATACATTTGCACTTGGGTTTGTATCGCTGCATGACAACTTTTTTAAGTAAACACAGTTTACAAGAAAGCAGAGGACAGATCTAGGGATTAGCTAGAGGCTGCGTCATTTCCTATGACCTATCTATTACTTTACCAAAACCTTCCACAAAAAAAAAAAAGAAAAAAAAATAAAAACCACCACACACACACCGACACAAACTTCCTGTACTCTAACCACTGAGTGAGCAAGCACAGTTACACTTCAAGAGATCCTCTGAGTAGCTGTGCTATTGCACAAGCCACTGCACACAACACCCAAAACCCAAATCCCAAGCTGTCGGTTTCTTCCAGCACTACCTCACCGTAAATCTAAAAATATGGTTGCACATCCCAGCCAGACTGGGCCAAAAGGTTTCTCTTGAAAGACGTACGTGAGCCATTGGCTTTGCAGTGGCGTGCGATGGGAACGCAACGCACACATTCCTTCCTTTCTCACAGAACCAAATCCCACAGGTTCCCCTGATTTCAATTACTGGTAGACACAGCACAAAAACCACCATCGCAGTTGGCAGCGGCTGGCACCTTTTCAAAGAGCATCTGCGGAGAAGCCCAGAAATGACTGGCACGGGATCTCTTAGAGGTGGTCTCACCACAAGGGCAGAGCACTGCAAGGAAACATTTTTCTCCAGCCCTCTGCCCTCACGACACGCAGATGACATCACTCGGCAGGGCCGCCTGCGAAGCGCCTCCACCACCAGGAATTCCAGCCGTAGGAACATACCAGCCACTCATAACCAAAATTATTGGGCTCCATCTCCAACACAGCAGTCAACGCCGCCTTTGAAGTGGAAACTGAAGCCCAGGGCTTTTTCAGTGTGCGAGGAGGGTGCGGATAAACAGAGGCAGCCTTGGTTTCCTGGAAGAGGGCACGGGAGTGAGGAAGCTGGGGAGGCCCGACGTTCGATTCGGCTCGGGGCTCGCTCTCCTCTCCTCTCCGTGCATACCTTTGCGCAGAGGGAGCTGGAATGTTGACAAAGGGCTCTGGTTGCTCGCCGGAGGTATAACAGGGACTGGCAGCTTCTGCTCAGGAAGTGACCAAGAAATGTAGCCGCTCACAGAGGCAACTGTTGCTTCACCCACGCTTCTGGAGCAGAGATGGTCCTCCATCTGTTCCTCCCTCTGGGCATCCCGAATCGCAGAAGGACAAGACACAACAAACGGAGCAGAGACTGATGTTACTATCTATCGCCTTTTAAAGCTGGTCTTAGCACCAGCAGCATGGTACAACCTATGTCTCCAGAAAACAATTTAAACCACAAAGAAAGTCAGTAAACCTCAAGAGAATCCTCCCAGAAGTTACTCATTTCAGTAGGCTGAATTTACTGCCCAGAGGGGAAACAAGCTATGAAGCAACACGCACCCAGAGCCCCTTTTCTTGTCTGTTACACAGACAAAACCATAGGTAAGGGTATTTGACAGGCTAGCGATATGGTGAAAATGTAGGAAAATGGACACAGATAATTGTATCATCTTTCCTACTGCCCAAAGGGTTAATGGCAGTCTGAATGATCTCCAATTGCATCAAGAAGATATACCCGAAATGAAAAGGCTGCGTAGAAGTCTCTGCTGGAGCCCTAAATGCTAAGGGGCGTTTTTTCCTCCTCTATCTCAAATATGTCAGCTGTTTCTGGAATTTATTGGTTAAATGGCTGCAGAAGACCACTTAAGTAAAAAGAAGCAACATAACCATAGGGGAATTTATTTTATGATTTGCAGCGAGTTCCAAATCCTGCCAACTACTTTAAACAATCAGAGCAAACCTAATTTGCCTTCGCTGGAAGGATATAGAGTATATAAATCCAAAACAAACAGACAAAGGTTTGTCTCACTTCTGATCCACACGAGCTTTTCTGGTAGCTACTCTGATGAGCGTCACCCTGTTTTTTTAACAGGAAAACTAAGGCACAGAGGAGTCTTCTCTTCTTATATAGCAAATCAATACGGAAGCTAAAAGGATGCCTTGCCCAGAGGTGCCCAAGATGTGGCAAGAAATTCAGCCAAACCTTTTTTTTTTCCCCAACAGCCCAGATGTCTAGTGCAATTTGGGACACAGCAGGATCCAGTGGCCTCTGTAGAAGGGCTCAGGTCTACTGCAGGTTGTCGCATCTGCCAGCCTGTGCACGTCGTAGATATTTTTAAGCATAAAAATGGCCCCTTGCTTTTACATACAGGTAACTAAGTCACATCCTTTGTAACTATTGTTCCACAAGGAGTTATGTAATTGCGGAAGATTGCGCTCCCCTCTTTTCTCTTCCCTATTTCAACACCATTAAACTCTAAAGGACATTAAGCTGAAAGGAAGGTGATAGACCAAGGCTTTCCTCAAAGGGCTGGCACTGGGGAAATGAAAAAGAACCTGTTAGAGATGCAATCGTACACAGCAGCTGCACAAACCACCATTGAAATCCTCCTTTTGTACATTTGCGATGTCAGAGAACAAAATAGGGAAAATAACCAGAAGAGTCTCTAAAGGACAGAGCACTCTCCCAACGCTATTTATGGACTGCCTCTTGTTAAAATGTTTATTTATAATGATATATTTAGATGGATTTTAAATGCAAATGCTCCCTTCCTCATGCTGATCTTTCATGGAGTCCACTGGTTACATCTGTTAGTATTTATACAAGAAACAACAACAAAAAATTTGCAGCTCTTGCAAACATGGGTAACCAGCCCATTATCGCGTGTGTGACTGTGGTGCGCTTATACATTCCTTGTGGAGGAGATGAAAAGGCACCGGGCTGCAAGCCGAAAGCACCACGCAAGACTAGCTGCTCCAAAGAACTCAAACATCAAGAAGTCTCCGCTGTCCCATGGGAGGCTCAGCAGCTTGTCTCTGTGTGCCGGAGCCTGTGGTATAGCCCACTGCAGCTCGGTCCCAGGAGTCAGCCAGCAATAAAAAGGTGGTACTCTGCCTCGCACGCAGCCAAATGAGTGCTCTCCTTTAATGTCTCCCTCTGACTCAGGGCAGGACGAGGCAAGGGACACGTTGACCTGCTGCCGTTTAGGCCAGTGACTGGCTGACTTGGATGGAGGCACGGCATCAGTACGCTGCCAAAGAAGTTTGCAGGAACGCTGCAGTCACACCCTGATTAATTACTTAAGAAAGCTACCTGATGTCATGAACATTGATTTTAATGCAAGGAAAAGGACACATCAAAAAGGGCTTCCTGAATTCATGCAGATCCTCACAGCAGAGCTTACACGCAGAACTCCTGTCTCTGCTAGACCTTCACTTCTGCCATCAAAAAGACAAGTCTGAAAAGCAAAACTACAGAACTGGGAAGGACCAGCACCTGAGTCTACAGCTGTAGCGAGGAACCAGCTCTGACCATCCTCACACACATCAGAATTAGCAGATACAATGACATGCACCACAAGGGGTAAGCGCTTCCCTACTCCCCAATTCTGATCCACAAAGATCAGCCACCAATAGACTACCGCAGAGAAATCTTCATATCTGAGAAAGGAGAATGGTAAAAAACCCCAACAAGTAAGGGTAGAGACCTCTCTTCCTCCACCCATGGTCAAGAGGCCTGACCTAGAAAGGCAGAGGTGGGCCCAAAAGCAGAACTGAAAGGCAGATCTCTCAAGCCAGGGCTGGTTGCTGAGGAACACGGGAATCATTCATCAACTCTGCTGTTCCAACAAAGGGCCTCAAAAGTGTGGTCACTGTATATTTACACAGTTGCTTTATCTACTGTAGCTAACAAGGTGTGTTTGCTTCAGTTTTTAAAAGTACAAAGTACCCACAGACAGGAGCGCCACAGCGAAGATAGATTAAATAAATAAATAGAAATCTAAAGAAAGACTCGCCAAGAAGGAATCTTCACCACCTCACCTATGAGAACAGGCACTACAGTGTGCACAGAGCAGAGGTCCACGGGTTAATGGTCAAATCCAGCTGATCATCCTAAGAAATGACCCTTTCCCCTAGGAAATATTCAGGCCTGAAACATGGGTGATACACTTTCACATCTAGCTCTACATTTTTGAGATGCCTATATCCTGAACCGCTGTCATCCTAAGAGGTCAGCGTCAAGAGGAGAGAAATTATCTGGAGGTCAGCACTGCCCATAAGTAAACAAAGGAAGAGAGACCCGCACCAGGAGGCAGAGACACGTATCAGGGCTCCCACTCACACACAGCTGCTGCCTCTAACAAAAATCGATCGCTGCGTGATTGGAAATGGCCGCGTGCCTGGTCTGAGGGCTGGTCGGTAAACGCGCAGCATGGGTGTTGCTTCCTGTCCAACTTGTTGTAAAAGTTGTTGATCGGAGATTATTTCGGTTGTTGTCCTTGCTGTCAGCCTCTAGCAAAATGTTAACTAGGTTTTCTGCGCAAAAGATAAACGAGTTCAAATTCCACGTGTCAGAAATCCCAGTAGGAATTGCAAGGCGGTGACGAAGAACGACCAAATGAGCAATGAGTGTGACAGATTAGACATCTCAGGACGTTAGATTTCTAGGATTGCAATTAAACAAAACCTCATCACAACTCCTAAATTAACTTTGGTCAGAAAAGCTACCATTAGCCTTTAAAAAAAGACAAGGGGCATAAAAGGGAAGTGGACTGTGTACGTGTGTGAGGAATAAAGAAAACACCTCAGGGTAGGCAGCTAGTTCAATTGATTACTTTGTTCATTCAACCTTCTAAAACAAAGATTAAAAATTCAAACAGAAAGCAGAAAAACTCCTTTGTATTTAATGCACAGAGCCGTGTTCCACACTCTGATCTGTCAAACACTACTTGAGATATGACCAAGTTTCTTGCAATCAAACATTTTTTGAATTTCCCATTAATTCTTGGTGGCTATAGACATTCAGGATCATTTCAGTCAACAGGACCTAAAGAGGGCCTACACGAAAGTTGGACAGGGACTTTATACAAGGGCATGTAGCGATAGGACAAGGGGTAATGGCTTCAAACTGAAAGAGGGTAGATTTAGATTAAAGAAGTTCTTCACTGTGAGGGTGGTGAGACACTGGAACAGGTTGCCCAGAGAGGTTGTGGATGCCCCATCCCTGGAAGTGTCCAAGACCAGGTTGGACGGGGCTTTGAGCAACCTGGTCTAGTGGGAGGTGTCCCTGCCCATGGCAGGGAGGTTGGAACTAGACAATCCTTAAGGTCCATTCCAACCCAAACCATTCCATAATTCTATGACCTAGCTATCTAGGATACAGACTCCTGAAATCCCCATCACAGGCAGGCTTAGAAGAGACGTAGCTCCTATGAAAATGGCTCACAAGTATCTTAACCCAGTCACCCAAAACTGGAGTCACTCAACCAGCCAGGCGCTTTCAGAGCTTATCTTCCAACGTATCAGTTTCCCCTCAATTAAACCAGCCTATTAAAACTTAACTGTAAAAGGAGCTATTCATTAAAGTTTTGTCACATCCTTGGATGAAAATGCCCAAAACAGATGTGAAGAGATACAAGACTTGCACTCACAACCCAACAAAAAACGAACGTAAACAATGATGGTACATTTGCACACAGCATGGGAGATTCCCCCTCCTCCCATCTCCCTTCATGCTCCAGTGCTCCCTTTTCAGAGGATGGCAGCTGTTAGCAAAACAATGAAGGAAGCGAGAGTACAAGAATATTTACACCAAGAATATAAGATTAGATCTCAGCAAGCAATTTCCTCTCTTACTTACACAGGCCAAGTACTCATGCATATATAGATATATATACACACACACATGCACAAAAGATTCTGGAAGAAGAAAGGATCTTCAGAGCAATTTGCATCCTTCCAATCATAAAAGCACAGATCACTCTTAGTCAAATATTGTTTGAAATTACTAGATGTTCGAGGTCTGTTTATAATGACTATTTACACACTAAACAGTAAAATGATGATAGTCGCCACCCAACTCCTGGAATGGTAACGCACGTCGTAATAAAGGGCACACACCCCAGGTGAGTGTGAAACGCTGTAGAACTCTTCCCAAATTTATCTCTAGTGTACTTTGTCCAGAGTCAATGTTCAGAACCAGATAGAAGTTAGTGGAAATGGTATAAATATGGAAATTCTTTCGAATCAGAAGTGTGCCCTACAAAGGATAATTTATCAAAAGCACCACCAGACAGTTATGGGGGGAAAAAAAAAATTCAATAGATCTAACTTTGTAAAATACACCTCGTGACAATTGTACTTGAAAGGACTGAATTCAGTATGCTCTCAGCTATCATAAAGGTACTTTTTTCTCCCATAGCCAATGTCCTTTACCATCGTATTTGCTGAAAAACATGCCTACTTCTAAAGGGCTAACACTTCCCTTTAATGACTGACAAAAATCACTGTCACCAAATTCTCTGACGAACTCAAGAATGATGCCTTCAGCAACCATAGAGAACACCACCCATTTCTGTTCATGTTTGTCACCCTTCTCTCCTCTTTGCCTCGTACTCTGAAGATTGTTCACATCACGATTAGCTGGACTCAAATACAATCCAGAAGTACCATTCCCCCAAAAGTTTAACCTGTTTATTTTAGTGCAAATCCAAGAACCTTTCCTAAACATGGGCAGATCCACAGTGCAATGGTGAAATCATCTCCACCTTCCCTGAACTGGTTAATGGCACGTCACATGAAGAAAGTGGAGCGGGAGGAAGGGACTGGACCAAAAGTGATGCAGAGTGGTATGTTGAATGGAGCCGATGGAGGAGTTGAGTAGACCCAGTACCTGAGTTTGCTGGGAGATCTATTACGCAGGTTGTGACCTTCATCAGCGTAGACTTTTATCAAAAGCCGTTTTATGAGAATGTCAGAATGCCACACCACATTGCAGCATTCACATCAAGTCTGTTCTCCTTGCCTCTCTCGCTCTCCGGAAAACTGAAACCTTTACACGGAGTGCTAAAAAGATCGTGATCAGGTCTCTAATCTGGCAGACACTGGAAAACAGAAAACAAACTTTCTACTCATATTTCAAGGGAAAGACTCCCCAGAGTTACCAGGAGATGAACCAGATGTATGTGTGTCAAAAAAGCCTGAAAAGTTTGTTCAGATGTCTAGGCGGGGTCAAAGGCACAGCAAAATACTCCCTGCCCAAGTGTATCTTTACTAGTGTGCTTAGGCCATGGGTGGTCCTCCAGAAGCCCATTTGTCTATCTGCAGTAATTAAGAACTCTTCTGTGTGCCTTTGCTTTTCCACTCATCAAGAGAGCCCTACCCAGCCAGGCAGCAGTTTCTGGCAGCCAACGCTGGCTCTGAAAGCAAAAAATACAGATGCCAATTTCTCAGCTCAGTGAAAGACAGGGAGAGTAAAGCTAGAAAAATTGAGCTGTCTCTCTCTGAATGTCCCCGTGTGAGGTTTCTTCCCACCACAGGTCTATTGCCACCGGGCAAACCATTTCACCTGAGCAGAGCTCTTTTAGGAAGGAAGTAAAGTCACCTCTCTGGACTAAACTTCACAACGTTGTCTCACCATGGGCACTGGACTAGGGAAAGATTCACCACACGTTCTCTTTTCACACAACTGCAGACGTTTGACGACTATGGGAGAGTCTGGGGGCCAAACACCCCAAATATTTGCAGATCCTTCACAGCTGGCTCAGAACAGCCATTTGGGGAAAGGCAACAAGAAAAATCTCCTTCTCAACATGCTTTTACTGGCCAACCATTTATCTATTTATGGTAAAAACTTCCAAACCCTTGCATGGTACATGGCACCAGGCTTGGAAAGGCGACACAGCATCCATGTTAGCAAGTCAGTGAGCTCAGATACAATATGGTTTGTGTCAGAGCTGCGCATTTGTGAAACTGCTGGTCTCAGTGTAGGTACTCTCAGTGGAGTTTGCAACAATGAGCAATTCATTTCCCAACAATGAATGGTGGAAAGCAACTCCCCCTGAGCAAGTTAGTTCTGTAACAGTTAACCACCACTCCAGAAACTGCGAGTACATTCCGCTTTTGAAAACGAAACAAAGCTAGTTAGCAGTGTCTGGTCATACCCTTGTTAAGAAAACCTGAGATTTTAAAAACAAAATTTGAGCTTTTTAGCTAAAATCCTAGTCCAACAAGCCAGATGGTCTTGGGCATTGTGTAGGGTATTTTAGGATGAATCTACAACTGGCAGAATCTGCTTCTCTCCTCCGCAGTCCAGAAAGGAATCCTGACACGAGCTTAGGGAGATGTTCCCTGGGATACAAGGTGACCAACCCACCTTTACATTTTACTTTCGTAACTCAAGGCTCGAAAAAGCAGCAACCCTGAAAGCCAATCTGACATCAACATGTTAATCCTCTCTAATTGCAGTGTTGCGTCCAAAATTTAATATATTACCCGATGAGAGAAAAAAAAAGAAACCAAACCAACCTTCTCACACGCACAGAGATTGCACCACGCCTTTCCCAGCAGTAAGGTACTGGGAGGAGACGTGCATTTTAATGTTCCCGGCGTTTCAGCATGCAGTTGAAGGGTCATGCCTCTCTGGAGGAGACTGGTAGGTGGCTTGCCAGTTCCACATCTTTCATTGCTGTTTGGGTCCCAATGGTAAAGGGCTGAAGAAGTGACAGAGCAAGGAGCAGAAACCCCCTGCTTCAGTTTTCAGTCGTTTCTGGTTAGACTTGATCTTCTCTTTTTTTTTTTTTTCCCTTTGTTTGGAGGCAGAATTCAAGCAAAGTTTTAGTTCTAAAAATTCCCAATAATAAAACCATAGTTATCAGAGAACTCTAGTTAATCTATAATCTTTACAAGAACAGCATGGCAAGAACATATACCTCTACTCAACCTCATAAGGTTAAATTTGTCCTGACACAACCAGAACTGGATGAATGCTGGGTAACCAAAGTCCTGTCCCTGAGCACTGAAATTCACAGGGCTGATCAAATCAGTTCTATCTGTAAAGAGAATTTTGTGCTTGGAACATGAATGTGATAGAGCTGCTTCTATAGCCTACAGGAGCCAGTATAACATAAAATAATCCTGTGGTCAAGAAGCCAACCCTGAAGTTCTTTATTTAACCTATAGTCAGAGAAAACGGAATACTTCTCTCAGGCAGAAACATGGTGTAACCCTTTCCCCCCTCCTGTATCCCGCTGCTACTTTACCATTGCCCTCTCAACTGGGCTAGTTCAACGATTTGCAGGCCTGGTGGGTAAATGGGATCAGGGAACTGATCCAGGTCAAAAATAATCCCCTCTCCTTTTTTTCGGCACTGATGAATTTCTTGACCTCACTTCACCAAGCTGCCTGTAAACAGCTGGACCACCCAAGCAAAGGATGGCGTGGGGGTGGGAATGACCGGCCAGGAGGCCTGAGGAGCTTCAGCCAGCACTTACACAGAGACAACTCTTCAGCTGACAGCTTCTGTCAGTGCAGCCTATTCCACCAGCTCACAGAATCACAGAAACACCTTGTTCCTATCACAGTACCCTCCTCTGGAGATGAGGAGACCCCCTTGATTTGCACATTTCCTTTTCTAAAACTTGATTCTGCTTTACTTACAAACTCAACCTAATTTCTTTGCACAGATTTATACCACAGAGGATTTGTTTCTATTTGTAGCCTTGTGGGTTTTTTAATAAATCACTTGATTTTCAACCATTTGATTTGGTTTCACAAGACATACTCAACTGGTTTGCCAAGGAAGAGTTGAAGGGCTGGGACCTGCAGCATCCACCTTTGCACTGGGTTAAGAATGACCAGGGCTATCTTCCCCTGAGCACAAACTTAGAAAAGAATGAACAGCCAAATACATATACACTGGATTTTGACATGTGCAGGACCCGATATTCAAAACTGCTGAGCAGCTCCGGATGGCAGCGGTGCTAGTGGCCAGACCCCACTGAAAAGGCAGCCAACTTGTTCAGACAGACGCATCCCACTGGTTTCCACTCAAGGCTCAGCAACTCTGACAAGACACAAACTAAATCTACTTTGGGCAACATTTATTACAAGTAACTTCATATATTACAGCTTCCATTCAAAGCTGGCTGAAAGTTAACTGAAAATTTTCATGGCTTATAGAACTGAGCAGTCTGATGCAGTGAGGTCAATGAGTCATTTCAGCTTCACATTCACCCTACTGAAAATACTGAAAAACACCCCAATTATGCAGTATTTTGTCTTTTTAAAAGAATTCCAAATCAAAGACTGGGATGAAATGCAAACACACCGAGCTCATCTACATGCAGAAGGGATTAGCATCAGGGTGTCCCACACCAATCAGCACAGGTAGCCTGTTACCTCCCCCAGCTGTAAAGAGCTTTGCTTAGGTAAATGATGAGGAGCAAGTCAAAGTCAAAATTGAAGCAGAGTTCATACAAAATGCAGAAAAGCGGCTGTTTTCGTCTACCATCAGGCCTGGCTCTGAAAGAATTTCAAGCAGCAATGACCTATTTTATCCTTTCCAAGCTCAACAACAGCTGAGAACACAGGACCTATGCTAGTCAAGTGATAAAGATGAGTCAACTCTCTATCCAAGTATCACTGGGTTAGTCAACACAGGTCAAACCCGCGGCAGTGTGGCGAGATGCAAGAGCCTGCTTTAAACCAATGCTGGAGCAGGTTATTACAAAAGTAAAATTTCCTGAGGAATCGAAGCCCGTTATCTGCCCGGTTTTTAGCGACAGCGCTCCTCTGGCTCTCACCAGTCAGGTACAAAACAGACACACTATCTGGTATTTCATAAAGACCATTTAGAGGCTGTTTCAAGCGTAGCAAAGGAAACTGCTCTCCCTGAGATGCTTATCTCTGTCCAAACCAAAAACACGGTGTTAAATTTAACTGTTGTTCAAAAGCACATTTCAGCATCCAAACAGGAAACTGGAATAGTTTTAAAACACTTGTCTTCCTTCAAAGCGTTTCAACAGAGAGCAGTTCTCAGCCTCTAGGAGCACAAGTAACATTCTCATACAACCCTGAGCGCTCTCGCAGACCCATATACGCGCTCCTCTCTTCACAACCACACAGCCAACTTTAAAAAGTGAAAAAGCAAAGCATATCCAGCAATTGTTTTCCATTTAAAATGCCTTTTGTAATCCAAGCTTAGGGGGGCGGTGCACATGGAGGAGACGAGGTTTCCAAATAAGGATGTTGAACTGGGGGCCAAATTTGAGAAACATCAAGAATTCTGTACCATTCTCCATCAGCGCCTCCAAAGGGATCTTCCACTCTCCTGAAAAACTGAGCATTTGTATAGGAGACTAACCTCAGGCTTCGGCCAAGGAGGTTACCAGCTTTAGGTACCCTCGAATCATATGCTGGGACACTTCATCTGCTGTTCAGTATTAGCACATCGAGGCACATTCGGTCTCAAAAGTCTCTGCACTCGTGTATTTGTATAAAAGTCTTTGCATTATTTACTAGAGCACCTTGAATGCATATACGCAACTGTTGCCTGCCGACCTACAATGAACTTGTAGACATGTTGATTTTATCTGTTTAACAGATTAGGTTTGCACTGACAGATGGACAATGCCACTGTTAAATTAATTAAAAATGAATACCATTAATGTTGGATGAGCATGAAACAAATTACCTTTGAGGTAAGACACTTTTAAATAGGGGAAAAGGAAAGTGGTTCATGAAGTTTGAAGATAATAGCTCCTAGTATCTTTAAAGTTATTTACCTCCAGTTTTTCCTTTTTTCTTCTGTTTTTCTGTCGGCAAAGCTTTTACTAGCCTATGCTCCTGTACTATCTGTGTTAGCTAACTGCTAGTCTACTTACTCAAATTTATAGAATATAATGGCAAGCCAAATCATTTCAAATGTCCCTTTCATAGAATATAATGTACTGGTCAAGATTTAGAGAACTATTAAAAATACATCCAATCACTCCATTTTCTACCATTAGCTTTCTCTTAGCAAAAAATCAAATTAGTATCTGCTTCGGTTTCTCCTAACTGGCATTCTTACAGAGACCATAGATCACTTCAGTTCTTGTTCCCATTCTCCTTCACAGCTCTGAGGCAGAAGACTTCAGCTTCTCGGTAACATACAGCTGGTAAATTTTTCTGACATCACTACCCACACAATTTTGTGAGGGCGCCCATTGAACCATTGTTTGCAAGCAAGTCTTCAAAATTACTAACCAGGGTAAAAATTCTGCGGTGCCAAGAAGCCAAGCTGAGCTACTCATTTCTTAGTATCCACAATTCAATTAGCTGCAAATACCGCACCAGCAGCAAAGCAGAGTTTCAATTTCTGCTGGCACATAACTTTATAAACTTGTTTCGGTGTTTGGATTTAGAACAAGAACCTCTCCACTGCATAAATCAGACACTGATACTTAGAAGTATCTTTCCAAAAGACAGATAAATGGGAGCGGGGGAAATGAGGAGTATTTTAAGATCTGTTGTTTTAAATCTGAACTACAAGATCAATTGCTACTGCAATTACCAGTTTTGCGTTTTTATACCCAACAATGGAAGATTAAATATATGGTAACAGAAGAAAACTTCATCTCCGCTATGATGCCCAAATACTAGAAATCAGATATACGTTGCAAGCCTACAGTGTAAAGAAACTAAAGAATAAAACTTTCCCAGTGGTCATGCTGGGCAAATCAACCCAAAGAAAGGAGGACCCAAGTTATTAAAAAGGATGTTCTTCTTAACTTCAGTGGCAGCACTTCCATGTCTAAACCTCAGCCATACATATAAAGGGCTGTCAGACGCATTTTGTTGTTCATGATCATCAAGATAAATTGGAAATCGATGCAGAGCTCTGTGTATTTTGGTCATAGCTGTAAAATTAGCTCAAATATAATGTTGTGAGCTCAAGGTGGCAACAGATCTTGTAGTGCACGAGCTGCAAGGATTGGCTGCTGGAAGGCAGAGAGTAACAAACCGAATACGGGTAACAGCACAAAGGACTGTAGCTGTTTGGATGGCCCAATCCTTTTAATACTTTATGCCTCAGGATTTTCAATGCAATTTAAAGGAAGGTTTGCAATCAATTTCCATGGCAGGCACAAGCGACAGACTGCCACGTTTTGGCATCACCTGAATATCTACAACACAACCAGCTTCACACGTCCACGTATGATTGTGGTATTCCGCATTTCTGCTCAAAATGGCTCAATTTCAGCACATTACTCTGCACAGCATTTAATTAAACACATTTTAAATTACTGACAAGGTTTTTTTACCTGTCTTTTCATGCAACTATTTTGTCTTAAGGTTGTATAAACCCTTTCTTTTACATTCCTTCTGTGAGAGCAGGGAAGGGGGAGGAAAGGAGAGAACTCTCAGCTCAGTCTCTGGAATATTTCTTTTCCTAACTACTGCTTTTAATTCACTTTCTCGGGCTTATGCTGCTGGGTACCCACCTTCTACACACAGTCCCAGAGCACTGGCAGCTCTTGGCCCAACTGTTGATCCATGCAGTCCAAGGCAAAATGTTGATACTCTCTCTATAGGACAAGCTCTACTGGCAACACTGGACAGTGAGAGTATCTAAAACACTTGTCATGTAGGCTTTTGCTCTGCCCTGTTCGGCTGCTGAACTCCTTATGAACTTTGCCGTGTTTGACTTGTGCCACACTTTGAAAAAGTAAGAGCGAAGCTGTTAAACAGCCACTTTCGACATCAAAGAGCCGTCCAGCATCCCTACTGAACAGAGATTAACAAAGTCTGTTTGCACTCCAGTTGTCACAACAGAATTTAGACTAGTGCCTTGGTTTCAAAGGTGAACTTGAACAACAGATATGAGCAGGTGAAAGGCATCACGATGAGGTCACCACCCTGTTTGACCACAGAGCAACCCCTACAAACACAGCGATACAGCTCACATCCTCCAGTCACGTCTGGCGCAAGTCTCGCGTCCAAGAAGCAGTGATATTTGAACCTCCATCGCTAGCTTGCTCTTTGGCCTTTGATCTAAGTCCTCCAACAAGAATATTGATAGTTGCTGTGGAACCACAGCTATCTGACATTTTGTTTGAATTTTCCGATGGCACAAACACCTGGGGACAGATTCACAAAGGGACAGAGATGATACAACTCTGCGGCACCTAACTTCCAGGAGCACAGCCTCCCCACGTAACGTACACAGCACCAGTCCAGGACTTAACTGCTTGGTCACAGCACAGGCACTGTGCACCAAAAGGTGCCTGTGTGCAGAACAAGCATTCCTAGAGAACAAAACCTGCACCAGATGTGTGCAGACATGAGAACTCGCTTACATCCTCGATGCCTTAACGCCTTCTGGGTAGTTCCAGGGAGAGAGTATAGATAAAAAGAAAAAAGAAAACCCCAAATATGTAATTCAGTTGTCAAAAATAACCAACTTTGCCAGATCCTGAGATGCACCAGCAGCCAGACAGGCAGTATCAATGCCAGTAGAGATCAATACTCCCACAAAACAGTGTTATGCTATGCCTAGAAAGCAGAGGGAGCAGTAATAGATATCTAACACAAAACCACCCAACTCTCTTCAAGAATAGCTGTTAGGGCAGTAGCAATGATTGTACCATACGTACAAGTAATTACTGTCAGGACTCCGTTTGGATCAAAAGTTTGGCGACTGTTTTACTAGCAGAAGAATCTCCAAGTTAAAAGCGAATTTTGAGTCATGAGCCAGTACCTCCCTGTAATTCTCCTTTCTCTTTCCTGTACAACCACAGCCCTTCTCTAAGGATCTTTTGGGGATTGTTTCTTGTCCTTATCCTGCAGGAGAATTTTGATTCACCCAAGAAATTTTAATTCAGAGGTACGAGCAATATTACTTTCACTGCAAACAATCCCACTTTTCATTTTCAGACTATTCTGTGGCAAACTTTTCATGTTCCAGTAAATATAAATAAAGTAAGATAAAAAGAAAAGCAAACAAACAAAATCCAGGCCTCTCTCCCTCAGACTCTGATGAAAAGGACAGAAGTCCTGCACAGCTGTAAAGCCAGGGTTTTCAGGTGAAAACAGGGAGCTTCAGGTTCAAGCTTTGTTCTGTCCAATTTCCTGCCTTTTATGAAGTTCTTATTAGTGCACAAATGAGATCATGCAGGGAGGAGCTAATTAACTGTACTCACTCACTGCTGCTTACCTTGCAACAACTTATCTATGTGGAAATGTCCTCAGAGGAGAGACTCAAAACCCAGGCTCTCTCAGTTCACAAAAATACCCTGACCAAACTGAATACTCTTTATTAGATGACATCTTTCCTGCATCCACTGCTTGAACTGCCCCCCATTACTCCCTGGCAGAGAGGAAACACAAGAAAGCCCTACTGATGAGCTTAAATCTCCATCTCATCCTCTTCCTCCAGCACCGTCCATCGATGTCCCACTAGTGAAGAATCTAAGAACGGTGAAGCACAAGTATTCTCCCCTGTGATACTTTCTCAGCCTCCAAAAACTCATGGCTCCTCTTCCTTCTTCCACAGCAAAACCATCTTCAAGACCAGAACTACAATAACTCTGGCACGACCTGGGAATTGTACCACCCAGTCAAAGGAACTGGCCACTGCTCTCAAAGACTTTAGACAGCACATGGAAAGTAAACATTCTGCTTTTTTATTTCCACCCTAGCACGACACTTCTTTTTTGGAGTGGCAGGTCTCAAATGAATAGGGCGATACTAGTGAAGCTGGTTTTAATTATTAATTGCTATTGCTTTTTATTTATTTATTCATTTAAATTCCCTTTTCCTCTCTGAAATAAACTTGGGAACAGTTGAGTATATTATTACATTTCAAGTTAGGACTGGTTTTAAACACAAGGGCGAGCCAAGTTCTGTGGGGAAAAAATAAATCACGCTACAGTTCTACCTGTAAAGACTTTTCTTTATCCTATTTGCACACTCAGGCTGTAACTCAAGTTTCATCTTCACCTCATAACGCCAGTAACTCATCAACCACTTCCTGCTGAGCCAGCCTCACTGCTCGGAGAGTTTCCTCGCACAGCTCCCGATGTCTCATCCCACAGTCACTCCTTCCTCCATCCAAGCACTATGACATGAGCAGGCTCATTTACGTGACTATTGCACAGAAGACAAACCCACTGCAAGAACATTAGATGATTAATACTTTTATAATCTATTGTGCAAAGAGTTAAAGATTAATACTGGTGTAGAGCAAAGGGAACTAAGGTGGAAACAGAATAAATACCATTCTGAAGACTATGCACAGGGTCAGCTGCAAATCAAAAATTCCTAGTGTATCACTCAGCTAAATACACAAAATTATTATCATGAGCCAGGCGAACATCATGACTTAGGTTCCAAGAGATCAGTTGTAAGTAAGCAAAAGTAAACACCCACTCAAAGGTTTCTTGTTCAAGAAGAATTAACAACTGATTAACCTAAAATTGATTAATTGGAAAGGTGAACAGAGTCCCTGCCTATTTTTGAGGAGCCATGACTAACGCTTCTTGTGCACTGAGGACTTGATATAACATCGTTCTTCCTCATGCATCTCAACAACTCTTTCTTCAGCCCTCCGGCATTGTTTTTCATTGAAATCATACCCCATTTCTGGTTCATCTAAAATTAAATCAAACAGGAAATAATGAACATGTGTATCTGTTACAGACCCTTCAGCGCCTGAGGAGTGTGAGCTGGAGTTAAAAGCAATCACCAAGGTTGGAGCTTTTCAGGACTCAATTTTGCTGTGTGAGCATCACTGGTACAAAATCCTAATTAAAAAGGAAACCAGCCCCTGCAGTGAATGCCAGCCCCTAGAAGAAATCAGGATTTGGATGGCAGTGCTGGGGTCCCAGGCAATGTTGTCTATTTTTCAACCTCCTGCTAAGTTCCCGTGCAGGTCAATATTTATGCATTACATTCTGAGATGCCAGGTAAAACCTGGTTAGTCATCAATATGGTACAGGAATATAGTATGTCTGGAAAGGATTTAGCACTCTTATGTTTATTCCTCATATAAATATATATATATATATAAAAGTACTCTGTTTTCATTTCACAGGGTGGTTTACCAGCTATAACCCTACACTGATGTGAATTGGTGTAGCTTTTCCAGTAAAATAGGAATAACCTTGACTATCTCCTGTTCTCATCAGAGAATCACCCAAGAAGTTGAAACACTTTTGTTATTTATGTGGCACAAACAACCTTATCCAAGCACACATATTCTTCTAAAAGGAAACAATCCACCTCAAAACACAAGCGGAAAAAATGCAATGTCAGCAACACATTGTTTTCTGAACTGTTCTATACTAGGTAATACATTATTTTCATCTAGGAGACACCTAAATTGTGTAATTACCACAACACCTCAGCTAAAAATGGGAAGACGCCCACCCCAAGGTCTATTGCTGTTCCAAGGTGAAGGGAAGAAGAGGGTGAGCATATTCCTCCAACAGCACTACTATCTTCCAAGGTTTTTTCATGTCTTACCATAAATATAACACCTGAAATAAACTATGAGCATTCAGACTGGACCCTGGAAGTGAGCAACAGCAGCTGAAGAAAAGCTGAAGAAGGGAGAAGCAAGATTAAAATCACAGTGAAAATAATACCAGGCCATTGTATCAGATGGATCTATTACAAGGGATTAAGGAAAAAACCTCCCTGTGACCCTTGGCCTGAACTGACCAAGCTATCTCTTGCCCTGACCGCAATGCTCCTGACAGAGGCTCTATCCTTGTGCTCTGCATCGATACAGCCACCAGCCCCGAGATCTGGGCTCAGAGACACACCGTGATCGAGGGAACACAAATAGGAACTGATGAAATGTTCTTGTTTGCAGTACTGCACTGAAGACAAGTGAGTATCTCAGAAGCGTATGAAAACCTCAAAGGCTCCAGAGACGACTAAATCAGTTATTTCTAGCTTGCAGGTCTGCCCCACGTTAATCTATTGTTGCATGAGCTGAACAACAAAAGCACTACTGTGCTGCCAGACCTGAAAACCATACATTAGAGAAAGCCAAAGCTGTAGCAAGATAATTTTGTGGGAGGCTGAGGGATTATGAAACAACTCTAGTTTTGAGATCTTCCCAACAGTCCAAAAAAACCACATTTAATGAATGTCAGAGTTTTTACTGTCTGCAAAATAAATCGTTCAATGCACGGAACATACAGATATGGATTATGCATGTAGACCATTTATGTAAAGAAAACCACACGTCATTTACAAACAAGGAAGAGCAGCTAAAAAGAAGGGGGGGGGTGTTTCTGTTTAAAAGTCCTGTGTCTCCCTGTCATTGCAACTTGTGCTCCAGAAATCCCATTTGCATGGCTTCCATGGTAACTCTGCAGTACTGCTCATTTTCACAAATAATGATCCAGCCACAGAAGGAGCAGCCACTCGAGGCTTATTCTAAGGCCAGTCTCAAGAGCCATGAAGGAAAAGAAAGGGGGGATGAGGGGGGAAGAAAGAAAACCAACAAAGTCCCAAAAGAGGTAACTTGATATTGTTCAGCATCATCAGTGAAAATTCTAAGGGCTCCTTCAAAACAGAACAACAACAA
>WEIS01068674.1:0-10898 GCA_013389965.1 Todus mexicanus
ATACTTATCTAGAATTTTAACATGCATTTAAAATTACAGAGGTTCAGATGATCTCTCCATTAACAGGTAGCATTGAGAAAAGGTACAGTCAGAAAACAGAAAGAGACAGATGGACAGACATAAAGGGATAAAAAGCACAAGATGTATTCATTAGCAAAATTTCCACCTCACCGTACAGTATCTTCCCAATGCTTGCACTCATTAAGAAGATGTTGGTTTACAGTGCCCACAATTAACTTACAGAACAAGCACAGAGTCAAGAGGTAACCAGCAGAGGTCTGCACCTCCAGCAAGTGCAATATATGCAGGTGCCTCAGCTTTTCCCTAATAGAAGGTGACTAACTCAACACACACATGTGCATACGCACTGAGCAGACTCCTCATCTAAACCAGCAATATTTTACTGAAGGTTCCCACTTGTAGGAGCAAGGGTCAGAGAAAGTATATAAACAAGGTGCTGGAAACAGCTTATTTCAAAAAGACAGCCCCAACCTTACCCGATCAAACCTGTTGCTGCACCTACAATTTGTTTTCACGAGTGCTTCCACTGCTAGAAACTACCAACAGGGATATTACAGAAAAAATAAACACAAGCGTAAGTCATCTCGGAACCAATCCCTGCAGATGGCTAAATATTACAAAGTTATGCAGCTGCTCTATTTACTTGAGCATTACCTTTAGTATTTTAGATGTTAGCTTAGGTCTTAAAACATCCTTGGAAAACATACTGTTTATGTGCAAACAAGGCACAATATACGTGATAGGCAAGGTTAAGCCTATCAAGCATAAGTAGATGTTCAACAGCAGACATTACTATTGTCTGCTACCAGAAGAATTTCTCCGGAAAGAGTGCTTCACTAAAGCAAAAGCCGGATCACTGGCGAGTGAATTTGATTGTGCAAATACATCAGAACACCCTGGGATACCCACAGCCTCAGAGTAAATTGTTGCGAATTGTAGGAACACTTACACCAACATGACTTGAAGATGATGCTCTTCCTTCCATAATTTTCTATACTGAAAAAAAAGGACACAAAATAAGCTTAGTAGTTTGCATTTTATTTATTCAGAGCGAAGCAGGACCACAGCAGTTGGTACTAAGCAAGAACAAGAAAATAACTTTTGAGCAAGCTAGGACAAAGAAAACTCATTCACAGAATGGCTGGAATTGGAAGGGACCTTTAAAAGATCTAGTCCAATCCCCTTGTTGTGGACAAGGACACCTTTCACTCAGTCAGGTTGCTCAAAGCCCTGTCCAACCTGGCCTTGAACACTCCCAATGATGTGGTACCCACAACTCCTCTGGACAACTTGTTCCAGTATCTCACCACCCTCACTGGAGAAAGTTTCTTCCTCGCGTCCAATCTAAATCTACCTCTTTCAGTTTAAAAACATTACCCCTTGTTCTGTCACTACAGGCCTTGGTGAAAAGTCATTTGCAGCCATGACACACAGGACACACATGCGCTTGGGCAAGGCTCTGGATTGACAGCATGGACAGAACTGTCAATTAGATTTTCACTAGAATTTATCCTTACTGAAAGCATTCACTGCTTTACTTCACAGCCTGACAAGCACACAACTAAAAAGCGATTCAAGCTTTGACTGTAAAGTGAAAAGGAGTCACAGAAGACATCTGTAACACTATAGGCGCTCCACAAGAAAATAAAACCCAAAGATTCTTACTAAAAGATAAACTCTCTGAGGGGTGGGTGGCAGGAGGAGAGGGTCAGTCTCTTTTCTATGCTGCCCAGCAATAGGACAACGAATAATGGGTATAAGCTTGAACATAGTAAGTTTCACCTCAACATGAGGAGGAACTTCTTGGCTGTGAGAGTGACAGCGCCCTGGAACAGGCTGTTCAGAGAGGTTGTGGAGTCTCCTTCTCTACAGACTTTCAAAACCCACCTGGATGTGTTTCTGTGTGGCCTGCCCTAAGTGATCCTGCTCTGGCAGGGGGTTTGGACTCCATAACCTCTTGAGGTCCCCCCCAACCCCTAACACTCTGATTCCATGATCCTTCCTCAGGGGAAGAACACAGCTCCAGAGCTTCCAGCATTTATAAGGGTTTATTCTCTTAAGAAATACTCTGTGTGACTCCAGCATAAGACCTTACAGCTAGCTTGAAACCTCTGAAGGAGGCCTTGAATTCTGCGCACATTCGTTTACCTCCGAGGTCTTACAACTTACAGCCCCAGTCCCCTGGCGTGGGGAACAGCAACACCTACAGACCATTAAAGAAAAGCCCCACTACTGCCTATTCTGATACCTGCAAAGGGGTGAAGGTGGCCTCCTGACCGCTGGAGGGTGGGGAACAGAGGCAGCACCCAGGGGTGGGAGCACCCGGGCTACCACCCCATGAGCCCGCCCGAGCCACGCCGAGGAGGGGGCCGGGGCCAAGGGGCTTCGCCCCGCACCCCCAGCTCACAGAATCACAGAATGTCAGGGATTGGAAGGGACCTCAAAAGATCATCCAGTCCAATCCCTCCGCCAGAGCAGGTTCACCCAGACCAAGTCACTCAGGAACTCGTCCAGGCGGGTTTTAAGAGTCTCCTTCTCTGTCCAGAGAAGGAGACTCCACAGCCCCCTGGGGAGCCTGTGCCAGCCTCTGTCACCCTCACTGGAAACAGTTCCTCACCCAGCCGGTGGCTCCTCCGGGAAGCCGAGAGGCCGCTCACCCGCCATCCCCTGCCGCCCTCGCTCTTTCCCGGCCGGAACACTGCCCACCAGCCTGATCTAACATCTTCCCCCCCCTCTCAGCGGCCTAGGGACACGAAGCGAGCGGCGCTGACAGCACCAGCAGCACCAACAGCCCCGCTCTCCTCCCTACCTGTCAGTGCCGCAGCCGCGCCGCCGCCGTCGTTGTTTATCCAGGCCCCGTCGCCGCCGCCTGCGCAGCTTCCCCGGACACTTCCGGGCTGGGCGCCGCCTCCGCCCGGCAGGGACCGCCCTGGGCTCCGCCCCGCAACGGCGGCAACCGCCGCAACGGCCTCACTGCCGCCCGCCGTACCGGGCCGGTGCTGCCCCTGCAGCCGTGGCACGCTACGCCCGGGGCTTCTTCCTTGCTTTGCTTGCTTGTTTTCCCCTCCCTTCCTCCCTCCCAGGCGTGCCTCAAGGCGCCCGCCGCCTCTCCGCGTTTTAACTCTCTGGGGTTTAGCCTAAAATTGAGCCGAGCGGGGAAAGAAAAACGTCGCTGAGGTGGAGCAAGTGATGGTGTTGCAGGGTGTCCCACCCCCTCACCTGTTCCCCCTGCACCTGACAAAGTGGCGAGAGTGAACGAAGGCGGTAGTTCTGTGAGTGCGATGAAGGGATGAACAAGCAAAACAAATAAATACGTTAAGTAAATAAATGAGTACATGAGTAAATAAATGAGTAAGTAAGTAAAGAAATGAGTAAATAAGTAAATAAAGCACCGCGAGAGGAAGCACAAGCGAGCACCAAGGGGAACTGGGCAAGACGTACCAAAATTTAAAGATAGAACCGCAGAGGCATCATCAAAATCTGTTGGAAGGAACCCGCTGTTTTAAATCAGGTCTAAACTGTCCCTTGACAAGCCAGCCACGTTTTTCCCCTCCTGAGGCTGAGCTCAGTCGGAGCCCAGGTGAGGGGGGTTCATCTGCTCACCTGGCTGGGGGTGTCTGCGCACAGCTGGGCGCCCTCAGCATCATCAGCGGCAGCGCCCTCATAGCCCCTCTGCCGCCTTGCAACTCCTCCCCCATGGTCAAGTGGAGGCAGATTTCTTTGCTGTTCTGTTTTTCAAGGCTGCTTTAAACCTGTAAGTTTTGCGCATAGCTTTCTCCTTCGGTCTTCTTGGCAGTGCTTTTTCATCGAGTACCGGGAAGCTGTGCAAAAAAGTAGCTCTGACAACTCTTTTCACGCTCAAGAGGTTGAGCCTTAAACTTATGGTCAGGTGTAAATTACAGAAGGGAGGTGTTAGACTGTAACTCGGAGCTACCCGAAATCCTTAACTGATACTTTCTATAGATACATCCAAGAATCAAATATGTAAAATAATGAAACCTGAACTGAGATGGGTTTATTTCCTTTTGTGCAGAGGAACTGTCTAGAGTCCCGGAGTGAAAAAGGCTTCCATCTATGATGATGACAGATTTTATGGGAGAGGATACGGTAATGTTGGGTCTTACTAAAACTGAGGAAACTGTTTTAAATGGAAAGTATCATAAAGAGTCAAATTTATACTGCAGTAGTGTTTAGAATATGCCATCTGATGTAACAAATGCTAGCTGAATTTACAGCTGAAGCATTTTACAATCCAAAAAGAAAAGGTAGGAGGAAGGGAAAAAGGGGTTTGTTTTTCCCCCCAACAGTAATTTTTTTAAATCAACACAGCAACTGCAAGGACTGCCAGAATAACCACACTTGACTCCTGCATTTATATACAGACAATGAAGCACAAGCAGCAGTCAACACTGATTTAGAATGCAGATTTACCAAAAAGCAAATGTGTTACTCAGCGCTCTCTTGAATAATCTAGAACTGCTGCTTTGTAATTCTATGTGGCATTATTACCATAAAATCAGTCCACTAGACTAATAAGTTTATGATTTTAAGGGGCAATTCAAGTGAACTTTTAAGTGATAACCTACCAAAAATTGCTTCAAAACTTTTCAGTTCACACCTCAAAGTCAATTTTAGGAAGGGAAGTCATACCTATGCCTAATGTAAAACTGTATTTGTATGTTTCTGCCTCTTGAAATCTTTAGAACCTTTTGCAAAGTAGATATTTAAGTAGATGTTCAATATTACATACACAGGGTTTAATTTGGAAACTAGCATCCTTCTTTTGCTTTGGGACTGAAAAGGTAATGTTGTTGCTCATAGCTGAAGTAAGAGCACAGAAAATTCCTGTTTGTAGTATGTTGGGAAACTACATCCTCCAACCTTTTACAGGTGTGGAGAAAAAGGACAGAGAGAAGTGCTAGAGAGTGTGCCACTCTGTGAGGAAACTGCATTTACCTGTTCCTAACTGTTATGGAATGCTTCCTCTGTGCTTCACCTTTCTCCACAGACATCTTTCCTTAAACCATGTCCATTTTTCTCCAACTTCGTTGCATGAGCGTGGGTTGCTTCCTCCCTACTAAGTATCATCTCTTTTTTGTGAGTTGCCCAGATTTCAGTAGTATAGCAAACAGTGTCCTCCCATCTCTTTTGTGTCTTTCACACCTTCCTGTAGAATGAAAAAATCATAAATGAACATGTGCGATGCCAACTTCTGCTGTTTCTATTCTGAGAAACTGGCAAGACAGTAAATGGTTTATGTATCATAGAATCTGATTTTTTTTCCCTTTTCTATATCTATTTATTATATATGATAAAAAAGGAGAAGGTTGTATTTTCTAGCTTACTCTTTATTAATCAGAAGACAGGAATGACCCTGAAGAGAGGATTTAACATCTCTGACTTACTGGAGATTGCTCAGAAGGAAAATGTATGTGGTGTTGCTCTGATGCAAAGCAAAGAACTTTTTTATATTTGTAATTTGGAAGTGTAAGAAGCAGTTTTCAATACACTAAACAGCTTACTCAAGGAAACTTCCATTTCATGAAGGAGTTGGGCTCCAACTCAGCTCGTTTACATGAAAACTTTCAGATCGCTTTCTGTCCTAATAATTTGCTTTATCAGATGGTATAGTGGGTTTTAACATAGAATGTAATTTACAGTGTTCTAAAAATACCGGTTAGTTTAGCGAGAAAAATATATAGTAGCCTCTACCAATGTATCTGCCAAATATGACTTCATATAAACCATGCACCAAAACACAATTACAGTATTGAGATGATACTGTTATTTGTGGGAATTTAATGCTTGCAAATCCCTGCTGCTAGGACAAAAATCCTATATGAGCAGGATTCTTACTATGCCAAGAGACGGCTAGCACAGATTGAAGAGTTAATAGGAAAATTGAAGGTTATGATACTTTTCAATTGCATGGAAACCACCTCCTGGTATAATTTGTATCAGCTGAGCAATCATTCAAGTTGAACAATTATCTTAGCTGAAACTATAGACCTCAACCTAATCTCATGGAAGCTTGCTGCATGGACCTTCTTTTCTCCTGTTGCTAGATCACAGTAGCTAGCTTATTCTGCCATCCATTCCACAATTTCCATGTCGCAAGTGCTTGCAAGGATGAACAAATAACTGGAGAGATTAGTATTAATGTACTGCTGTTGGAATTTAGCAACCAAAATGTGTGAGAGGCTTTAAAGGAGCTCGTTTACTAGAGACCACTAAGAGATAGTCTGTATCAACCAGTACCTTGTTTGTAACCACTTAAATCTGAATTCTAATATAATAGGATTTCTTTACATAGTGTGTTGTATGGAGGTCTACCACTACATTGACACAGTCTTCTTGATTTGTAGTGGCTACAAATGCAGCACGAGCTAAGCTTGAGGAAACTAATAGAGGGTTCAAAGTATCAAGAGGAACTGAAGTACGACTTCAATGTAAAAGGGGAACTGAGGCATCTAGATACAAACGAGTCTTTCGTTTTCAATTACTATAAGAATGCATATGAGCAGAATCATAAACGCTACCAAGTTTTGGGACATCTGATTACCCAATACGTTTACAATCTCCTGGAAAGAGTCTGCATGCTGCAGAGAGTTCATATTCCTATTGATACTACAGAGGATGAATCAAGAAGAAGTTTCTTTTTCATGAGCAACAATGCTCTAACAAGTTCCTCTAGCCTAATTGTCCTTCTTCAAGACCGTGGAGTTTTCCGTGCTGGACAGTGGGGGCACAGGACAATTGTCAACGAGGGCCTGGGGCATGGAACACAAATACCATTCATCAAAATGGCACTTCAAAACCGTGGGGGAGTGATTGTACTGAATCCCAATGACAACTTTATTGACCTGAAGACTGAAAAAGAGGGGTTAAGCTTTTCTACCAGAGAAGCAGCACTGACTTCTACGTATTCAGTCAGGTGGATCCCCAAAAGGGGCAGCAGCAGTCCAGAAGAACATACCATGTATGTATGGGATCATTTCATTTCAAAGAGTGCAGCTGAGCATGTGGCCTTCATTGCTCATGGCTACGGTGGCTTGGTGTTTGTTGATCTGCTGGTGCAGAGAAAACGGGAGGTAATGAATAAAGTGTACGCTGTGGCATTCATCGACTCCATGCACAACATGCTGCACCAGGCTAGAGGTGATCTAGAAATACAAGAATGGATACAGAAATGCTGCCGTGAATGGGTCTCAAGCCGTAAGTCCCTAAATAAAGCTGTAGGTTCTCTTATGAGCGCAAATTGTCCCACTGTCTCTGCTGGAACAGAGAAGTATGGTTTAGGACCCTCCTGCTGCTTACATGCCATCTTTAAGTACCTGAAGAGCGCGCTGAAAGCCAGGACCACAACAGTCTTTGGGCATTTACCTGTAACTAGAAGCAGCACAATTAAGAAGAGAAGCAATAAATAAAGGTACAGATTTGTTCTTGATAGTGGTCTCTTCCTTTTGTAACTGTTCCTGCACCTTTCAGTCATCTAAGGACCTTCTTCTCACTGTTGAGCAGCTTACAGTTCTAAGTTTGAAGCTAGTTTGTTTGTTTCTGAGAAATACACAAATGCAAGTTAACTATTGGGAAAGCAATGCATTGTTGAAATCTTTAAGCCACAGCCCTTCAGCTAGCTGTGAAATTCAAAGTTGCACAAAGTAAAGGTGTTAAAATGTACCAGCTCTCATCTGTGTCATTTTGTAAAGAAAAATTCTGTAGTCATGGCTCTGTAATCAGACTAAACTATCAGGATCAGGCATACACTCGCTTAAGTGCATACCTTTAATGAAAGGGACAAATCTGGAATACAAAAACCATGTTAAGGATTTATTTCCTTCCCGCTATATCCCATATAGTGTTCAAAACCTTTCATGAGATGGAACATCCACCTTTCTCCTTGAAATGTGAACTGCTAAGTTGAACTATACTTCAAGGAACTATGTACTACTGCACTCCCTCCAGAGATGGTATGCCCCAAGCATGATAGAGTGAGCTGAAGTAATTTCCATTTTAAAGCCAATTAAACCAGTGAGATTACTGTCAGGAGCTGCTATAGAAATAAAATATTCTAGCAGCCTGCAATTACCAAGTTGATGCAAAAGAATGTCATTGCTAATTTGTCTCAGCTGCTTTATTTTAGACAGAGGTGGAAAACAGAGACTGGTTTTAAATGTTCATACTCAAGGTTTGCAATTTATTCAAGCAGAAGGTCAAATAACCTTTAAAGCCAATCCAAAAATGGTTATTTTGAATTTCCAGTTTAATCCTGAGGGAATCACAAGCGCTCAGTGGCTGCAAAAGAGCTTTGAAGGATGAAAAAAGCTTGTCCTACAACTTTGGTTCCCATCTCAGTCAAAAAAACCCCAAACTAAAGTGGAACAGTAATACTAGGTACCAGAGAAGAGAGTGCCAACTTCCCTTTCATGTTTATATCCGTTTCAGTCACCTCTAAAATTGTTTGAAAAAGCTTCCATCCCATTATCTGGCATTGAGTAAAAGCATAAAATTCCATTGGAAAGGCACAGTCAGTTGAATGCTCTTGCAAGCAAGCATAGCTTTGTGAATAAAGATTGGTTTACTGTTATTACATCTGAATGGAAATGCTACTACATAGACAATTAATAAACCATATGGTGCCTTAGTTCACCTAGGCAAGTTGCACTGGAGATGCCATCATGGAGGATGTATGCAACACCTCCTCTGTAGGTGCTGGTCAGCATGCAACTCAAAGAATAGACACTTGTGTGAATTCTATGTGAACATGTAGTTTATTTGTGAGAGGAGTACAAGGTGACAGAATGTCTGTCTTTAGACAGAGATCAATATGATCCTTCAACATAAATGCTCAAACTGTCTGACAGTGTCAGAGGCAGCTAAAAATGTCTGAAGAAAAAAAGGGATGTAGAACATCGGCCATTTCCGTAATTCCTTATCTCAGGTCAAACCATTAGATTCCTTGATAGAGAAGGTCGTATTTGGGAATGTTATTGGGATCAATAGGACTTCTCACAATGAGCTTTCCACGCATCGCTCCACGGTAAATCACTTCAATCAGATCTATGAAGTCTTGCTTTGTTTTGAAGCTTCCTACGAATTTGGTATGATCTGGGGACCTGAGCATAAGATAAAGGTAGAATTATAATGTTGAAGTGCTTAAAGCAAAAACACCAAAAGACAACAAAAGATGTATAGTGACATTAGCGGTTCTGGTCTGGCCATTCTGAAAGAATGAACTGCACTGGTAATATCATAATCAAGTCAGGAGTGACCTCCAAAGTCCAAAAAGGTGCAGAGTCACGTCTAAGACTTTAACCATACTGTTTTTTACAGAATCAGGCATGTTTCACAGTTGACCCCTAGTTATTGCATCAGGACGTATTTCCAAATACTTGTAAATGTTACATACTTCTGGCTTCCTACAGAGTTCTCAGTGCAGATACTGGTAACAACATGGTAGTTTTCTAAGGTTACCTTCTCCAGATACAGTAACATAGAGAAAGACTGACAATTCTTAAAGATATAATAGATAATGCCAGGTAGGATGACATACCCATAATCAACCTTCATGTGTTGTCCATTGAAGAAAAATACAGTAGATGGAATATAGCTGATGTCAAAATACTGGGTGTATACTGGAACCTTGTTCACATCCACCAGGTAAATGACTGCCATTTTACTTAGATCATGAGCTGTCTTTGCCAGCTGGAAAGAGTGAGAAAGGTGGATAACAAACAGACTGAAACACAAGTGGAAAAACAGCGGCAAGCTTTATAAAGTTTTGACATATCTCTTATGTCTTATCAGTCTAAGCAGGGCTAGAATATCATGTCTTATCTGCTTCAAGCACTCTGCACGCTCACTACAATAACACAAACGTCTACTTCATTTTCAAACCGTTGATTGCTTGGGGAGGCAGTAGAGGTCTCATCCCTGGAAACATCCAAGGTGAGGCTCAACCAAGCTCTGAGGACCCTGCTCTAGTTGTGGATGTCCCTGCTCACTGCAGGGGGAGTTGGACTAGATGACCTTCAAAGGTCCCTTCCAACCCAAACCATTCCATGATTCTGTGAACACAGTATTATTTCATTTTACATTTGTTACAAAGATTTTCACGAGACATCACGTTATCCAAAAGCATTATATGACATTCTCTTGTATGCAATGAGTATACCAGTAGAGTTTAGGGAAAAAGGAAAGGAAAAAAATTTGTTCTTACAATATCGTCGAGCTGCAGACAGACAGCATCGTTATCCCTTCCAAACCGGAGAACCAAAACTTTCTCGGCCACGCTTTTTATTGCCTGATCCACTTCCCTCTTACAGGTCAGTTTGGGCAGCAGAAAACTCATCCCGACAGACCACGGCTTCCGCCAAAAGCCCTCCCTGACAGAAAAACAACAACCACCACCACTACCTGCGTCAAAAACAAGCGAAACTTCATGTTAGTGCGGAAAACAAAAACAAAAAAAAAAAGAAGAGAGGAATCACCGAGCACCGCCCCGGGCTGACAAACCCCTCATCTCCAGCCCCGGCCTCACCCCCCAGGGCAGCAGCAGGGCGGCTGGCCCCTCACACCCCACCATCAGGGCCCCAGCGGCTCCTCCCATGGCCCCGGTGCGGCTCACCCGCCTCGGCCCGGGCCTGCCTCGCAGGATCCCCGTAGCCCTCAAGGCGCGGAACCTTGGCCCTGCAGCCGCGGAGCCCCGGGCGGGCAGGAAGGAAGGAGGGAAGGAAGGCGCGGAGCGGAGCACCAGGCCCACCCCGCACATGCGCAGGCCTCCGGCCGTGAGGTGAGCTGCAGATGGCGGCGGGGTCGCTGCTGCCGCGGGGGGACCTTTAGCTCGTCCGCCCACCCCCTGCCCCTTCTCTGCCCTC